>JARFOC010000148.1:98256-119820 GCA_031763485.1 Osmoderma eremita
TATACAAATGGTTCCAGACATCGGAGAGGGCTTTGAGGGGTTTTTAGTGGGTAGGCTTTATTGAGAGTCCCACACAAACCAAGTTGCTAACGACTAAGCACTTGGAGTGCTTAAAGCATTTTCCCCTGACAAAAAAAAAATTACTTACCCAGTCTTAATTCTGCAAGACATCTCACTACAGTATCCGCGAACAACTTAACGATCCAGGTCAATCATATCACTGAGCATGAGGTTTTGAGTGTTGTATAGTCACTAAGGGACAATTGTACTATGGGTCAAGATGGAATACCTAGGTCCATTTTAAAAGATTGTGCCGAAGTATTAACCCCTCCACTAGCTTATCTGTTTAATCTATCTGTAAAACCCGCTACTGTTTTGGATGCTTGGAAAGTCGCAAGGCTAGTGCCGGGTGACAAATAATTAGTTGAGAATTGCAAAGGTTTTCGGAACATGTTTACACTTTACATTTACTCGCAAGTTAAACCTCTTATCTCTGACTATCTGAATTTTGCAATCTTCTGTCAGCTTATCTCTGATAATGTAGATGGTAATAAACAAGTGGATGTCATCTATACGGATCTAACCAAGGATTTTGATCGCATTGACCAATCTATACTGCTCAAGAAATTGAATGCAATTGGATTCTGCACATTACTGGTTACCTTGTTTTCGTCATATCTCACGCATAGGAAGCATTACGTAGCTCATATTAGTCACGAATCGCAACATTTTTACTACTTCTGGTGTTCCACAAGGAACGAATTAAAGACCTCTCCTATTTACTATATATATTAGAGATGTATGTGATATGCTTGGTTGTCGTAAATTGCTCTTTGCTGACGATCTAAAGCTCTATAATGTTATTAACTCAGTCCTTGACTGTGTCCACTTGCAATGTGAGTTAAACATAGTGCAAACATGGTGTATTAACAGAATAAGCTTGGATGTGAGTAAATGCATTGTTGTAAGCTACGATCGTAAGGTTCATCCGTTACATTACGTCTACCATATCGAAAATGACAACTTAGCCAGGCAGTCGTTAATTAAAGATCTTGGAGTTATATTCGACTCTAAGCTATCCTTCGGTGAACATATCTCCTCAATAACTGCCTCGGCATTGAGAACTCTGGGATTCATTATTCGTATTACAAAACCCTTCTCCACCATCGAACCAATAATATTGCTTTACTTCAGTTTTATTCGTTCGAAATTAGAATATGCCTCTGTGTTCTAGTCACCTTGTTAAGTACCATTGGATATGCATTGGAGAAAGTCCAAAGAAAGCTTTTAAAGTACTTATATTCCAAGCTACGAGGCGAATATTCTACTCCAGGGTTATATTCACATGACTTCAATATGGATTCCTTAGATATACATCGTAACAGAGCTGATATCAAATTCTTAAACAATCTTGTAAATAACAACATTGATGCCCCGAGCTACTAAGCTGCCTCGACTTTATAATACGTCGTCCCTGTACCAGATAGTGTAACACATTTTATATCCCAAGACCCAAAACCAACATTATGCTAAGAACTCAGGCACATAGAATGTGCAATGCTTTTAACTCTGTATCAGCCTGCTCCAAAGTGCATTCCATCATTCCACTTTTTATAATATATCTGCCAATTTCAAATCTTTCCTTTGTTTATGTTTAGTGTATTTAGGTATAGGTTAGTATTAAGTTTGTACATGTATGTAGTTCACTTTTGTATATATTACTTTGTCCTGTAATTAGATTGTTAAATCTGTTGGGCAATAAATTATGATTATCACTATCAAAATTCCCGATTATTCTGTTGACTTCGATGATTGGCAGGTATGAAAATTTTCGGAATTAATGGGACGTTCAGAAGTGTATTAAAATTACACTGAAAGATCGAGTTATATTTGTATATGTATGTAAGTCAAGATAATATAAAGCCTTTAAAAAGACTACTTCCGAATCAAGCGGAGGCTTGATATGAATTCTGGAGAGAAGTGGAATGAACATGAAGAGGAAGACGTCACGATTCGGATACCTCCGAGATGAAGATATTGTGGAAAAGCAACATTATAGTGAGTCGAATGAAACAAACCGAATGTGTGCTTACATAACGAAGTGGTAGAAGTAAAAATCCGAATAGGGTTATATTTAGCTGGAAAAAAAGCTCAAACTATAATAGAGGGTTATTTATATGCGATTGTGTGATAAAAAATTGTTGTAAAGTAGACCAAGTATAGAAAGAGTCACATGATTTTTTAAGTCAATATGATGACATACATTGATTATAGACAAGCGTGGATAGATGTAAATACCATAGATATATATCCATTCCTTACGATTTTTCTCTTGACAGAACGTTTTCGTCAGTTAAAGGTAAATTTTCATAACCTTTGGTCGTTCATGATTTCTACGATTCGGACGAGATATCGGATCACTTCTCACCTCACAATAAATTGATTAATTTGGGACAAGTGTTTCGGGAATACATGATTTTTTTACTATACTTTTACTATACTACCCCACGATTCTTGTAATCTTCATTGTATTCTTTAGCAGCTGTGATTTTGGGCTTTTGTTAAATTATTGACGCCTCAAACAATTGATAAAATACTTAAATTGAAAAAAGTCGCCCAAGGTTAAAATAAATTTGTCTAATTAACAAATGGGAAAGTTCTAGATTATAAAGTTAAAGTTCTGTTCAGATATTTTGGTTCTAACACATAAACATGGTTTTACGGAGCTTTAGTAATGCAATTCTTCAAAGGAAACTAAAATGTCTTTCGTACTTAACTTAGTCAGCATGCTCACATCAGTCCGACCTGCAAAAGTTTAATATCCTTTATAAGTATTTAAAACACCATCAAAGGATATTATAGTTAGAGTGAACGTATGTACTTTGAGATATAATCAATGCATAGTAGGGTCGTTGCGAGTTTTAATTTCATACAACTCCAGCTGGGGTACCAATATCTGCGTCGTCGCTCCAGTGAAAAATGTTTAGCGTGCAACATCCACAATTTCGTCTGAAAGTATGTACTCATGATTTTGAACGATGGCACTAAATTGAGGGGATCTTCGAAGCAATTTCTGTAAATTTTAATACGAGATGAAACATTATTTTCCGCTATGCAACTGGGCAAAGTTCGAGAGTGTTGTAATAAATTTCCAAGCGCAGATGTTGCAGGCAACAGCTAAATACGTTTTGAAGGAATTATATCAAAAATTTGGATTGTATATCACAAAGTTCTTTAATGTGTTTTATCAAGGATATTGGTGCGAACTCCCTGCTGCCGTAGTACATCCATTTAGTACTTGGGAAAGTACCAGAAGTTCGTATATTTTACGCTTAAGACGTTTAGTTCCACAAGGTTTTACTCATTATAATTTTTTTGTTGAAGGTTCAAGTTTATTAATATTTTAACAGTTCTAAATTGAAATAAATTATGTATAAATACGGATCCTTTAAAAATGTATCATCTTTTATCCAACAATTATTTTTACGCGCACGCATTTTAAAGATTTATTGTATTATTTTCCAGAGAATGGGTACCGTGCATGGCGAAGAGCTGCCTTACATTTTCGGGGCCCCACTTGTTGACGGTTTTAATCACTTTCCGAGGAATTACACAAGATCCGAGTTGGCCTTAGCCGAGTCCGTTATCATTTACATAGCCAATTTCGCCAGAACAGGGTGAGTTTTTTTTGTAACAGAAACTTCGTACTCGCAATACACACACACACACACAAATATCTCATAGCGTGACGTGTTGATGAATACAAATTTAATTTGGGAGGAAGGTTATCTGGGGACATGCGAATAGTAATTTAATAAAACAATGTGATGGTGTTTAATTTCCTTGGGGCAATTCCTTATCAACTTTAAAGAAAGGGATGTTAGGCTCGCCTTTGGAATTGCGGCACACTTTACAAACATTAAAAACACGCAACACTGCATAAATTTATACGCAAATATATCGTCGACGTGCCTAGTTCAAACTGTAAGAAGATGCTTACATTCTTTCTGTGCCTCTTCTTCAAAATTACTCCTAAGTAGATCCGCGACAAAGGGTGTAAAGAAGTACCCATTGCAACAATAAGAGGGTATCGTTAGTAGAAGTTGCCTTCTATTTGAAAACAATTCTGAGACGCACAAGCGTGTGAGTTAAATGTACTTTTGAATTTTCTCTTTTGAAATGCCGTTTCCAATAAATATTTTAAGAATTCCATAGTTTCCGTACAGGGATGCTTGGAGAAAGCGATCAAACATCAAAAGATATACGAATTTCACCGTCTTCTGAGCGTATAATTTTTCGAACAATCTCTAGCATACATTTAACTGAAAAACTATTTCTTTTTACTGGCAGACTCTTGTATTCGTTGAGTAACCATTTTGATACTAAATAGGTCGATGAATTGGCCACTTGGCCACACCTATTTATCCAGTTTGTGAATTTTCGGTGTGCAACACATTTTGGGAATGAACCGGTTACTCAAATTTATTCTAGATAGATTTCATACCGAGCTACACGGTTCTGCAGAAAGAGCCAAATATATTGGTTCTATCGTAACCTAGTCCAATGGAAATTATATATGCTTACCAGAAATCCCATAACTTTGCAATCTCAGGAACCTCATAATAAGAAGTTTATCAACATGCTGTTCTACTACGCGACCAAAAGTTTAAAGAATATTTTTAAAACTCGTTGTAGAGGTACAGGAAGGAAGAAAACAGGTAGCACGCCTACCTATCATGAGTAGAAAGAAGGACGGAGGAGGAAAAAGAACGTTACAACGTTTGTTTTACCTCTTCCAATACATGGAAGTATCTTTTGGGCAACCCTAAGGATAAACCTGAGATCTCGAAAATATGGAATTTCCTTTGATGACTGTGAAAAAAATATATCGGGCAAACAAAAAGCCCAATTAGTGTTCGTTTTAAGGAACATTTAGCGCATCTTAGATACAATAAATCTGGTAAATCAAGTGTAGTCCATCCAAGTTTGGACACCGGTCATAGTATTAGTTCAAAGAATCTAAAGTTGCTAAAAAAGTTTCGTCAGTTCTCGAATTGGATGCTTATAAAGAACTCTTATTTACAAAATTAAACCTGAACTTATAAATTCAGACGATAGTTCGATACCAAACTTTTCATTGCTTGATCTATTAACAAAATATTTTTTACCTGTCCATAGAGATTGTAACGATTAGGGAATTAGCGGTAATGACCTAAAAAATAATTTTGGTTGTTGTTGATTTTTATTTGGAATTGTACTTCAATCTAAATGTTAATTGATTAACACTAATTGTATCATCCAGAAAGACTAGGTGAAATCAGTACCTGAATATACCTGTACCTTTACTTTGATCTGAGTTTAGTGTTACTGCTGAGGATGACAAGTTCGAAATACGTATACAGTTTATATATATTTATATGGTGTGAAGTGGTTTTAAGAAACGGGTGTTTAATTATTGCAATGATTGCACTAATTAAGTTTGTCACAGCTATTATATATGTATCTAGATAGATGCAGGTTTCAGATACAGATACTGGCAGATATGATAAAAATGTTTAAGGAAAAAATATAAAATACAGGCTATTTCAAAAATGCACTTTATTATCGAGATATTGTCGGTTAAAAATATTTATTTAACAATAAAATATTCGAGGAACTTTTCAAAGCGGTCTCCGTTTTGTTGGATGCAGCACATCGAATCCAAGCTTCTCTGACAAGTCTTATACCATCTGTACACTTCACAGTTGCTGCAGCTACTACGATCGATGATATTTTTTGTCTGCCAATAGACGTAGAATAAACCATAGATTCCATCCAGCCTAACGGCCTTACGTCGGGAGATTGTGGTAGTCCTTTAACAGTGGACTAGACCACCTTCATGTATAATCCAGATTCCCTGCCTATTAGCAATCCGAATAACTTCTAGAAGCCCGCCCATACAGTTTGTTGGTAAAAAGTATGGATCGATTATATATTACAACCAACAAGACTTCACCAGAATGAATGGAAAGATATATTGGTCATACCGAAAGTTAGTAATCTCATCTCTTGGAAAACGGCGTTCGTCAGCAGCCAGCTGGTTGCTCTCGTATGCATTGCATAATTTAAAATATAACAATATAAGTTTCATATTAATTTCCATAGTGCAGATAAATATTATGTTCCAGTCCTATTTTGATTGGTCTCCATTTTGGTTTGGCACACATTTGTAAGTTCGCATTTCCTAAAGGTGCTAGATCAACTTTGAGTATTGGGACCATTATTATAAATTATTCATCAGAAAATTAACTTCCTTTCTATATAACAAAAATCTGTAGAACGATTAAAATTGACCTCTATACCAATACGATCATTAAAAAAAAATTTAACTCATATTTTCACAACAACCGCTTTTACCCAACATAGTTAATAAAATCCACTGGACAGTTGGGAATGTAATAACGGACGAACCATATAACCTGCGAATGATAGGAGATACAGTAATAGCAATTATATTTACCAGTACGTAATTAGATGTAGTTATGCTGGTAGTAACTTTTGAATTATGCACGCTAATGTTTCTACCGGGTACAAGAGGCACAAGCGATCCTACACGATTTCGGGTAATTGGATTTCACGGTAAAGTATCGCCAATAAAATTCTAGGAGCGAAACTGGTTTCGGCAAAAGTTTATTCGATTGCCTCTAGTGTACCGCGCCCGCTCTAGTTTCATTCTCGTTAAATGGATAGTTAAATTTCGAACAAAACGATCTCGTATGCATATACATAAATACGAAGAAAGGTAATTTCACGAATAGTGGAACCATTGTTCCTTACCGAAAATAAAGGAATATGAAATCATTTATTTGGATAATAAATATTTATACATTTGGTTAATTTAGTTAATTCATTAATTCCTTCCATCAGTGAAGTAATGTAGCCTAGCCATTTTCATACATACATACATATAGTTCTGCAACCAAATACTTATACTGGGCGTATACTGACAAATATTTCAGTTGAGGTGTAGCAAGTAACATCAACTGTAATATTTGTCAGTTAGAGGTGTGTCTATTGGGATATTTACCCATTAGTCGGTCTGCTGAATAATCGGTCCCCAAAGAGACAGCTAATGGTCCGAATGAGAGATTATCGAATAACATTACGAAATTTGCATCATAGGAAAATTTATGAAAAGTTTTGTTTTTACTATATTTAACAAATTCAGTAAGACGCCTATTATTACTACAGTCCCCAATATTTTTATGGGCACTTTTTACTACCTCCCCGGCGGCGTCCCTCTTCCATCATCTTCCTGAGCCAATCCAACCTGAGTATTAACTCGAGAAGTGCGCTAGTGGAGGCGCCACCGATGCCGCCCATACTGAGCCAGCACTCCCTCAGGATAGAGGCACTCATTTGGACGAACACCGGACAATCGCACAAAATGTGCTCTGGCCTCTCATCTTCAATGTAGCATGCACGGCAGAGGAAGCTAGTAACTAGTCGCATGCGGTGTATGTTCTTAATTAGTTTACAGTGGCCGGTTAATAGCCGTACAGCTTTGCGAAGGTTGCTGCAAGAAAGAAGCAGGCAATATTTTGCCATCCTGGACGATAGCCTCGGAATGGCTTTAGTTGCAGATTCCTATCTGCTTTCATGCAGAATGGTAGTCTGTCCAAAAGACCGCCAAACCGGTCTTATAGCTGTTCTTAGAGCCATCTCTTCAACGAAGAGGTCTAGGGGCTGTGCACATTGGCGTGGTGCGCATTGCGTCTCTTACAAGGACACACGCGACTCGCTGCACGTGTCAGTTGAATTCTCGTCTCAGTCGCGGGTACCACACCAAGGCCCCATAAATTAGTATAGGTTTAATAGCATTGACATGTTTGCCCCAGTGCAACAACTATATATTTTGTAAAGGAATTTTTATACGACAATGTCTGTTCTTAATTTCTGAGCAATTTTACTTACGCCTTTAACTGTGAAACTAAGTATAATACAAATCTGTCTGGAGTTAGCTAATTTCTATATTGTATGCCGTAGTTTTATTAGATGTTAATCTTCGCTACTCCCTGATTCGAACCTATTTTTACTACGTCATGTAGATTATTTTTATAGGTGGTAGTATATTGGATTGGAAAATTTGTTAAGAGGAGCGAAAGATATGTATAAAAATCCGCTCTGGTAGCACTCTCACGAAGACACTCTCATCTCTATTGGTTCGATTTTTTTGCAATAATATTCTGAAACCGGAAACTATGGTGTTCTCATGGCCTTAGGGTAGGGGTGATGAGTTAGAGCCTAACTAGGCACTTAGAACATACGGACACACAGAATAGGGACTTTATGCTATTATGTGTTTGGCTTAGAAATTCAGAACATGATTACATTATCTCCAAAAATACATCGCTGTATGTTAAAATAGCATTACACAAGTTAGTATAAAGAATTGCAACCAATGCAAATATGATGTTACTTTCCTCCTCTTAAAAGAAGAATAAGAAAAAGTACAATTTATATTAAAACCCCTGTTCACTCAATGTTAGAAGGAAAGAAATACTTATGCAGTAAGTAATAACAATTCTTGCTGTTGCTCTCCAAAGTGAACCGAAAAAGCTTTTGAGTCCGTAATTTGGAAGCCCTTTTTTTCATTTATTGTAGAACTAAAACAAAAATCACCATTACCACCCAATGGGTGAAAGATTCTAGGTACCTATTTCGGCAACTAAGTTGTTATCCTCAGTAGAACCTACAAAGGAGAAATGTGTGAGACGTTGTACTTCAACAGATCATCCGTGGAATAACACTAATTTCCGGATTATAGTCTATATCTATATATACTACTTAATCGTTCTGGTTGACAGAGCGTACTAAATTTATCCTAAGAGTTCCTATAAGCAAGAATGCGTAATGGGTTCTTTGTCAGCATTCATAATTTTGACGTTATAAATATGAATGCTCTCGTATCTATCCAATTCTCTAAGATTATGAACTTGTTTCCCTCACCTAAGATTACCTGCTGACCTGCTGTGACCTGTTCTTAAAATATCCTGAGCAAGACTAGACTTTTCACGTCTGCCATATCTAAAATCAGTAATTTTCTCCGTGAAAATTATTCATAATTTTTTATAACAAATAATGTAGTTATGAGTATGAGTGTTTTATTAGATGCGTACTTATTAAAATATCAATATAATATACATTTGTAATAGAACCATTACAGAAATAATAATAAAGTGTCTGTTTAAAATATTAATATTATCAACTGGGAAATATACACTCATACACGTTCAGATTGTACGAACGTAATTGTGCACATTGTTTGAAAACGTTTACAAATTTGTACTACCTCGATATTTAATTGTCTGATAAGGAAGCCATGAAACGACTAAAGCTACAGCCATTTACCTTACTACTGTTTGAATCATGCTTAACCGCTATAACAGTGCATAGTCACTAATTAGCAGTATGTTTAATATAATCCTGTGGCTTTACGGTTGTATAATGAATCACAGGCGATTAATCGTGGACACAAAGTTGCACGCGAACTGCAGGCATGGTAACTATACTCGCTTTCGTATAGACATGTAGTTCATAGTAAGTTGTAAACGAAACCTTCATGTATCCTTTAAATACTCAGGTCCCAATACCATATCGATTACAGCTAATAAAATTTCGCCTTAAATTCGCATCTCTAAGACTGCATTAGATTTAAGGAATTGAAAGGGGTGCAGGCACAGGCATTCTTCATACATTTGTAATTTAAATGTTGTGTCCCCAAAAAGCCTATTTCCTTCGTGAGCTTTTGGTAGACTTACTGCTGCCATCATCACATATGCAGCTTCGGATTTGACATTTAAACACAGCCATGAAATACTTACATGTGTAGACCACGCTTACTTCTTAATTACTGTTACGCCTTTTTCATTGTGTCAGTCAGGAGGTTGATATGGACTTAGGTTTTCCAACTCCTGTTCTAACTCTTGTTTCGTCTCTTCTTCGCGCTCCTCTACATGGTCTTCCCCACTAGATCTTTCTTGGTCGTCTAGAATGTTATTTTGGTCTTCCTCCTCATCTCATAACACCTCTCATAACTTCCGCAATCGTTCCTGCTCTCTTTCATGACTCATTTCAAAAACAAACAATTATTTATTAAGCTGTTCTACAAAAAATAATAAAAACAATGTTACCTGTCCTAAAAATTCAAATGGTACCGTCACTACTAACATCCGTCCGGTACACGAAACTACCATAAAACCTACAAATATGCTAATACACACCTTACACTGAGACTGGTCAGTAACTGGTCAGTAACTAAATAATGTTAAAATGCATACAAGTGCATCGGCGCATTACGCACTAATATACAGACATGTGTTAAACAGACAGACAGAGTGTTAAATACAAAATCAAAATGACCTTTTGCAAACGATATCGCGGATTCAACGAATATATTGGGAATACATTTTCAGAACTTAAGAATCAAGAAATTTTCATTTACTATAGCGAAAGACGCACCCGCATCACTTTGTTCTAGCAATTTACAATGGCAATAAAATTTATCTTACATTTAGGAACCACATGAACCTTCAACACTACGCTGGCGTATGCTGTACATTATACTTGTGTTATGAGTTACGTTTATCACTAAAAGCTCGTAAAAAGGTTCATAAAACAAGGGAATTATATTTGTAATTCTTCCCACAACTGGCGTGTTGCTTTTAGCTGAATATCCACTATGTAATAAAAGTTTGCATGTAGTGCTTCAATTCTTATGTACCTTTTAGGTTTGTTGTTAAACATTTAATGAGTTCTCACTTTTGTAGGTTAATATATTTCGCGTAATGCATATAATTACACGTTACAAAAGAATATTTTCTTCCATCTGAAATCATCCATGAGTCCACGTAAAGTTTCTTTTCTAAAGGATTAATTATTTAATTATTTGGTTTAGTGTATACTTAATTATTTGCTCCGTATTCCGCCTGGTCCATATTTACGAAACGTATTGATTTTTCGTGAACGTTGAGCGCTTGATTCGTAAAGAATATCATTGAAGGCAGCTGCCCTCTTCCATTTATCTTTTCCCTCTTTAAGCTCTCGAAGACAGATTAAAAGCTCCCCTTAATTTATAGCCTCCCATCGGCATTACTTAAAGAATTTGATAGGTTTCTAAAATTGTAACCTAAAAAATCGGAATTATTGTAAATGCTATTTATTTATATCACATTTTTACATTTATTGTTACTGTAACTGCTTTTATGAAATACAATGCAATTAACAGGAAACTGTTTGGTTTAGAGGAAACAAAAACACAGTACAGCTTCTCCAAATAGTTTGCGTCAGTTTTTGGGAAACAACAAGTAATAATTTTAATAGATAGATATATATTTTATTCAAGTGTTGGTATATCTGTATGTATATGTACATTGCCAGGCTTAGAAGTTAAGTATCAATATTAAATAAGTCATAATAAATAAGGTAAGTATATTAATAAACAAATAGCTAAATAAACACTAAAACATTTAGAACTCAATTCAATTCGATTTAATATAAAATGCGTCTTGAAATATGCTAATCTAGACCGTGGAACAAGATTTTATAATTTTCAATTCTTCCGTGTACATTTATTAAACTCCGTTCTTGGTCTGTTAATTTAAATTTTCTTGCTGAAGATACAAATTGCCCTCTAGAATATGTATATGGTAAATTCAAAATTTGTCGTCACAGAAGGAAATGTCAACGAATCAGCGGGTCGACGTACGTATTATTAAGATTGCTTTTAGCACCAGCGGCTGCTTCCTCTAATGCCGACGTTAGACTTGGCAGAACTTCCAATTTGCATCCGCATTGTTCATATGTGCGCTTCGACAACTTTTACATCACAAATCCGAATAAATTTTCTTCATGCTAATCCCGTATATACATACAACCGTACATACTTCGCGGTAATGGGAACATATGAAAATGACAAAATAGGAAAAATCGAATCCGAGATCCGGTTATTGTGCGAATACGACTTCTCCACTGCCATGCTCGCGCTCACTCCTTTTAGTGCGTTTTGTAAAAGCGGAACTGAAAAATACCCGCTTTGCGAAATGAAAATTATACGCTCGGATAAGTACGGGTTGGTAAATACGGAAAAGTTCGACTCCCTACTGTCGAGCTAATATTGACATTCGATGATTGTTTTAGGTGCCTGTATAGTCTTCAATGTCTATTTTGATTGGGCGATCGTATGCAATTTGCATATTTTACGTTATTGTTCCCCACTAAGCCCTCTCACCATTCACAAATACGTTCTGACATACTTCTATGATTTTACATATGATTTCCGATGCTTTTTAACAACCCAAAATGTTGCACCGCTCTTCAAATATTTTATTAGCTTAACAAGTAAAATTATAATGAAACTTACTACATGCAAGATATCTGACAATCTGACATGCAGATTACAAGCCAGAACTGTATTTAGATTTACAATAGTTTGTTAGGTGTGAGTGACGTGTTCCTAAGACGACCCTGCATTTCTACGACTCGGTACATAAAAACCCTAGATCAAACACGAGAAGTTGGTAGACTTAAATACCCTACCGTTTTTATTCACTTTAAGTACCTATAAATCAATTAAATACCTTAAATTTCTTTGATTGGAAACCTGAAACGCAATCTCAAGTTGTTCCTAGTAGATTAAAATGTTTAGTATATATTTCTCAGGTTTCCCCAACACTAACTTCCAAGAAATTGTACTATTTGAAATACATTGATACATATTTATGTATTAAGATAAGTAGAACCCAGAAAATTTTAATAGCATTACAGAAGCATTTTTTTTAATAATGCGAATACATTATTAAATATTTAATCACTATATTCTACGACAATTCGACGATAAGCTATGTAACTTGACTTAATATAACAATATGCAACATTAGTTATGCATACAACAAAATAACTAGTTATTAGAAAGTATCACAAGTAGAGCACCTTAATATTTGAGCCAATGAGGAAATATAATGTCAATACTTATATTGAACTTTATATTTCATCAATACAGAATTGTTTCTTCAAAAATATTCTCCTTTTCATCTACTACTTTACTTTTTACAAACATATATATGCTATAGTAGTAGTATGGCAGTGAATATTTTGGTTATAATTTGAGTCAAAACGGTTAACATAATAGGTACTTTTTAAATTAACAATATTTGTATATGATCTATCAAAATCAATTAGGTCACTCCCACTATTCAGTATTGATATTGGATCTCCAGAACTATTGCGAAGAAGTAATTTTGAATACCTCCAGGTTACATCATAATACAGCCTTCTATTCTAAAAGCAGTAGCTTATTTCGTTTTGGAGATATTGATACATTTCAAGTAAATCATGATTTCTGTGTTCATAAATTTTTGATTTTAAGACCGTTTAAACTTCGCATGAACATCGTTAGGACCTCACTAGAGGTTAAGAGCAGAGGGTCAATTTTGTAAGTGTTATCCCATTTAAGTATTTATAATTTTTTTTGGCAAAATCAAGTTTGGGTATTTCAAACTTTTCCGCTATATCCATAGAAATTATAGAAATACATGGTCCTAACTTTTTAAGAACATTTCTGGAATTACATCTTGCCGCCATGAGAAAGTTTTAAATTGCTAACTTTGAAAACACGTATTGGTATTCTTTAAGCAAATAAAAATATCTGATTTTGTATTCTTGGAATTACAAAAGCAAGTGATTCTAATTTTATAGGAAAAAGTAATATTTCTACTATTAGTTAAGCAAACTTCTATATGGTGGGGGAAAGAAGAGAGATGGTTTAGGTATTCCCTTTTCTTTACCTCTCTTGTACCCGCTATTCCGAAACTTTGTATCAACACGTAAGAGAAGAGAAGATTACGTGGAAAATACCAGGCACATGTGATGAAAACCACATAGATCATATATTGGTAATAAAAGGAAGAATGGCGTCCATAAAAGATGTTAAAACGGATAGAGACGCAAGCACCGGTACGGTCCATTATATGGTAACGGCGCTGGTAAAACAGAAGATGGCGAAGATGAAAAATATAAGAGCATAGCTAAACCGATGACAAGTAGAAAAAATAATGGAGACTGAGGCGAGAAGTTACTGTACGCAATGCCTGGAGTTGCAAGGATCAATTTGGCAAAAAACACCCGTTATCAAGGCTACTCTGACGCCGCCAGCTGACGAACTGCCGAAACGTCGTATCAACAAAATCCAACAAACGATGCAAATAGCAAAAAGAACAACAGCTCAATTAATCATCTGTCGTCAACAACCTTTCGTCATGAAGTATGATAAAGGGAGTAATAGAAAAAGGATTATATAGGAGACGAACGAACCGAGAAATATGGGGCGATTTGAAGTGGAGACGGTGGTAGGTGTTATAAAAATTCAAAGAGTGAAATGAGTGGGACACATATACAGGACACCAGAGAAGCAAGTGCGGGCAATAAAAGAGTGGCAATTGGGAGGAAAGTGAGAACGCGGAAGGCCAAGAGCAAAGGGAAGGACGAAGTAGAAGAAGACTTAAGAAAAGCGCGAATAAGCACAAGATGGAGGACGACTATCGAATATAGAAAAAAATGGAAGGAGATAGCAGTCATAGTGAAGGAGAGCGTATGCGTAATATTTGGCCCTGATCCGGCGGTAGAGGACCTGGAAAGCTTCCTTATGGGAGCGGCGAAGCTCCGTTAGGGTTTGGAGCCATATATTTATATATTTCGTAATTTCCAAATTTATTTGTCGTTTTTATTATTCTTCTATACTATCCTCTAGTTTTTGTTTCCGCAACTATTCTCCAGTATAAGAAACGAGCACCACGCCAATTAGAAAGGCAACCAGCGCCCTTACTAGTTTAACCCCACATCATTATTACGCTCCAACGATTTTATAAACTAATAATCCATAGGCAGTGGCAACCTCAAACTGCCGGATAAGACAGGCGGCCGCATTGCGAATTTGATCCGCAGCTGGTTCAAACGGTGCCTCAAAGTTTCAATAATTCAATTCCCTTTAGTTAGGACGCCAACGGTATACGGTTATGCCGACTGGGACGATTCGTGAGGGCCTAGAAGGTATTTTTACCAGTTTACAAAGCGGATGTGCACACGGCTGTTGGAACCGTACAGCGCTAGTGGCGGCAACTGTGATTAATATGGAATTACTAAACTACCTACATCACAAAGTCTGGTTGATTAATTAACCCGTCTGTGGGAATGATTGTGCATTCAACAGCGTTTGCCGTATACATAGATTCATCTACACACACACACTGTTTCCTAAGATCTCCAAGGAAATAAAATTTCAACGAAGGTAACTCCCGCCTGTCATATGTTTGATTATCGAATCCCAATATTTCCTGCAGTATTCGCCGATATTAGACCATTTTTTCTACACGAACACTTCTATCACTGTGCGCAATTGCCAAAATTACTTATTAAGTACCTGACTAGCACCCCGACTTACCGATTTTGATCTTCTCAACATTTGCCAACCACCATTAACCTTCGGCTAATTAACCTTGTGGCGCAGACTCACAGTGGGCAGAAGTAAACTTTATAGTGGTAACTACTCGAAATCATTTTCTAATAGTTTTTTTGTCTTGTTTCAATACGTTTTTCAGAATTAAAAAGTATATGTAAGCTAGACTCTGGGGCTGAAAGTTTCGCTGTCTCGGAGGCTGGTTATTCCGCTCGTGGATTTGTAGATTCGTCCCCAGACTTGAATATCCGTTTTTACATCTTTATATGTGAATACATGTATAATGATGGAGGAAGAACCTCAGTTAATATCACCACCACTAGACTACCACTTTCTCAAGAAATTGTTGAACTCTTCCCAAAGGCGCCGACTAAATTGCAAACGAAGTATAAGCAGCGAATCAGAAAAAAAACATGACACCCAGTTTTGTATGTAGGTGTTGTAGAGCCTATGGCTTTTGAATAAACTAATTAAAGGAGCTGCATGCATTACATCAACTCGAGTTTTGAACTGTCTGTGCTTCATACAGTGGTCAAGGGAAATAAAAGGTCGTAATCACTTGGCAAAATGTCAGGAGAATATGAAGGGTATAGTAACGTTTCTCAGAAGTTCAGAAATTTTTTCCCACATCTCATCAAGAATACCGCTTTCATTCGATTGATCAAAGAAGGCTGTTTTTGGATGAGTGCTGCTTGTACTCTCTGAAGCTGTTCACAATACAAGTTAGCAGTGATGGTTTTACCCCTTTCATTGTCCACCAAACACATTTTTTTGGGTGTAAGGAAGCTTTGGGAGTGTGTGGTACCCAATCAGTAGATAACCAATGAAATGAACGCTTAGAATATGAGTACCATATTCACTTTTCGTGGCAGGTTAACTATCAATCAAGAATTGGTTCATTATGGTTGCGTCAAATAGATGGTGGATAACAAGCAAGTGCTATCGACCAACAACTTAAAAAATATTCATAACACTCTACTTAAAAAAAAACCGGCACAAACTTATTTGGTTACGTGATAGTTAGATAAACCTACCCTGCGACATTTGGTTTAGAAAAGGAGAAAGATTTCTAAATCGTTAAAGTCGAACAGGTTTTGTATTTTATGCTGATGTCTCTTTCAAAATTTGGATTACAAGTACTGACCGAAGTAGTACCTACTAAAAGAACTATTACGTCTCTACATATTTCAATAACCAAAGATTAAATTGATGGGTAAAGACTTCATAGATATTTTTCCTCTAAATGTCTCCATTTTTTTTTCTAATATTGTATTCGAACATTATCCTCGGTATGGTGTATTATACCAGGAAACATAATCTATAAAAAAGTTACTAACGTACAAGTACGTTCATGCACCAATATCTAAAGAAAATCTGTTAATACGCAAATAAAAAACAATAAAAACACTTTGACACAGTTTTAAAAAAAATTAAGAGAATTTTCACAATTCCCTAATTGTTAAAAAACAAGTAACTACATCTACTACTACATATTATGGATCTATAATCTAAAAATTAGTGTATCCCTTTTTGTATTCATGCAACATAAGAAACACAACAACGTGAAGTACTTTTGTTAGTAAGAATACATTTTATATCAATCAAGGGGTAAACGTAGTGAAAATACGAGATTTTACGTCCTATCTGATTTTCAAGTAGAAACCATTTATTATGATCACGTACGCTGTTTTTGTGCATGTTCTGAGTTCAGCATCGAGTTTATTATTCATGGAAAGAATGAAGTATCATTAATAACAGTGACAGTGTAGTTTGAACAGTATATTCAGGCGAAGACATAAAGGAGTCTCCTATACTTACACATACAATAAAGATATTAACACTGCAGCAGCACATACTAGCTAGATGGACCGTAGTATTTTCCGTTCTTGTATTTTTTGTAGAACTTAGACCGAGAAATCTAGGGCTCCTTCCCTCTTGGGATTGTAATTTTCTTCATAATTCAGACGATACCCTGAGCCACAAAGGAGATCTGGCAGTTTTATTTTGACAAATACCTAATATATTGCTACCCTTAATAAATTATCTACACGGTTTGATATTTACTATAGTTTGGTGATTTCAAAATCGCATAGCTCGTAGAGTGTACTCCCTTGCTATTAGTAAATCCGACGCTGTGCTACTGCATTAAGGAGTTGTTATTTATCAAATATGTCCGTGTTTTGTGTTTAATACTATGTATTTTTTGTAGGTATTGGTTAGCTAATAATTCTTTATTCTTTAACCAAAATCGTCTTACACAAAGACCTAATTCAAGAGCAAAATAAAGAAAAAACAAATCATAAATTGCTATCTAGTAGTATTCCTTCTAATTAAAGCTCGATTTAATTCACATTGTCATCTAACGTTCTTCTGCAAATGACATGTGCACACTTTGGTGGGTTCTTATTAACACTCTGAATATTGTAGCATGAATGTCTGAAGGGGACGAAGCATACAATCCGATTTGTCTCTGGAAGCTTTAAACAAGATTTGCTCCACCAAAGGTGTATGTAAATGAAACAACTTAAGAGACTCTTTGTTTTCGAATTCGCACTTCTGCATAATATGTGTGATGGGCTGCGCCCTAATGGCTATATAGTAATTATAAATGAAGAACATGCATTTTCTTACTGTTAATAATTAAAGAGTAGGTTCTTAAACGTAGTAACTTCTCTCAGTGCTCTAAAAAGGAATTGCTATAATTGTTCGAACACACACAATATATGCCTACCTCAAATAATCGGTTTATTGTGACGTCAGGAATGATCCAATATGTTGTTTTTACTATACTGTCCCACAATACAGGAAATCGTTATTAAGTGTTCTAATAGGGAGAAGATATAACTTAAAGTAAGATATAAAAGGGAAAATACAGAAATACATTAAAGGAAGCCGACAAAAGTTTGGTGGAATGTATTTTATTCTCCATCTTTTTATTTAAAAAACAGATATATAAATATAATACCGAAATTTTAAGGAGATGTTTCCATAAATGAATGACAAGAATTTATATCACCTCTTAAATTATATATATCTTCAATCCAGTTCGAACGACACACCGTAGACTATTTTGCTATGCGAATAAATTATTCTTTTTGCACATAGAAAGTATAAGTAAATATATCTATATAAGTAATCATTTTTAAACAATTAGCATTGAGCAAAGTAAGTTAACAGTAGATTCAAGATTTTAACAAATTATTTAACGTAAAAAAGAAATATAAAGATGAATTATGTTAGGGAGATCTAGTCAATCTTGAAGATAAAGTCTTTATTCCTGTCATAACGACTGACTATTAATAAAAATTGTTGAAAAGAGAAGATTCACGTGAACTGGAAGAAAGACATAATTTGTTACCAGTTAAATAATGAACCAGCTTTGAATGATTATTTCAATGATTTAGAGAATAAAGTCTAGTGAATAGCACTCCGCATAATGAAGCTATTCACTATATCATATTCATCTAAAATTGTAGGCACTAGCATCATCCGTTATCGAACTTATCTGACTCATCTCTTTTTACTCAGGTTTCCATAGAAGAAACCCTACGTATAATCGAAAGAGATCACCAATAATAAAAACACTTTATGGATCTGATTAAACACTGTGTCGTAAACACCTACTTCATGTACAACAAACCAAAGCTCTGGTTACGGTATGTGTACGACACGTTCGTTATATGGCCGTATGGAGAATTAAATCTTAATGGGTTTCTGGAACATCTTAATTCCATATATCCCAAGACACAGTTTACAATGGAAACAGAAATCGAAAATCAACTGCCGCTTTTGGATGTTCTGGTGATAAAAAAAGGAAGATGGAACCTTGGCATACACAGTATACAGAAAACCTACTAACACAAACCGGTATCTGAATACGAAATCACACCACCATCCAGCACTGCTCTATTCCGTGGTAAATACACTAGTCCAAAGGTCAGAGAAGTTAGCCCACGAAGAACATAGGCAGGAGGAAACAAAAAGAATATGCCGAACCTTAACGCAAAATGGTTACAGTTCTTCAGTAATTAGCAAATCCATATATAAACGGCAGAGAACTAAATCAGAAGACGGAAATATACCAAAACCGAAGGCATTTCTATCTTGCATAAACGCCACAACAGACCGCATCGGTAGAATACGGTAAATATAATTTAGATACTGTGTTTACTACTGTAGAATGGCTTGGTGATACCCTGCGGAACTTTAAAGATAAAATACCATTGGAGGATCTAGGGATTTATGAAACTCGAGACTGTGCTCAATCATACGTAGGCCAGACGATACAGAAGAATCAGCGTAAGAAACGGAGTACATAACTTGGCGGTACAGAAACGAGCTACTTCGTCGTTGGCACAACACTTCGTGGTGACAGAACACCAGAACACTCGCTAGAAGCACCCATCTACAGACAAGGTTTGTGAAGGAAGCCATAGAGATTGAAAAACGTCCGAATGATCTAAATAAACGAGATGACGGACAGCGACTACCATCAACTTGGCGGCCACTCTTAAGAATAAAGAAATTGCATAACTCCAACGCCCGGAACAGCTCGCGAGATGACAACCAATCCATATATCTTCGCTTCCTTCTTTATGTAATGAATTTGTTTTTAAATTTAATTTAATTCTAGCTGACAAAGAAAAAAAACTCATCAGACGTAATAAGTTTCCGCGTCTTTAGCCCGTTTTCTTGTCTACTCACAACGCCATTTTGCTTCAAGCACAGAACTAAAGCTGGCACCCCCCTACATACTAGCAATGTCCTCAAATTCCGTTACCCATACAAGAACTATTAACTTTTAAAGCTATCAACTTTGAACTTTCCTGCCTTTTTGAACTTTTTGATCATAATTTATTTTCACTTGCGTTGTATATTATACTGCGCCTAAGACACCTGTACTTTACCAATAAAACGATCCAATTATATTCATTAGATGAGTGAATTACAGCGAAATGTCAAATTATTCCAACAGTTAATTCATGCCATAATTACGCAGGGACACAAATACACCTAATCAACGGCAACATCCGCAAACATTGAGATCAAATATACTGCAGCATGAATGAGATCAAGCTGAACGGTTTCGTTAATGCTATTTCGCGTGGAGGTCTGTATATGTATGGCGTGTTCATCCACGCCTGTTCGGAAAGTGAAATTCGATATCGAAAACGGAGACCCGGGGCCACGCAAGATTGCTTTGATTCCGCATATATCCCTCGCTTCATTAAACCGGATCCTCCTGAGTCGTAATTCGAGCGTGGTAATGTTTTTAAATTCCTTTATCAAAACTTCCGCTTCCCTTCTCGCTTCTTTTCGCCGATATTGTGTTTCCATTTTCTGGCATTAGCTTGCGGGGAAGATCCGCAGTTTTCGCTGCTTCTTTTTGTTTCTGCGGTCGAGCGATTTTCATGCGGTATTCCGACCTTACGTGTGCCGTCAGCTTCCGGTTTTGCGAAATTGCAGACCGTATTATCTAGGGCAAGGATTAATTAAAAATGTTTTATACGGTCGCTTTTATGAACATCTAGTTACGACGCTCAGTTATGAAGTGAATTCTAAATTTATCAGCACCAATTTTTACGTTTGCTGTTTATCTGTGATGCTGTTTTCATTGCTCAAAGTTTACGGACCCTATAGATAAGAAATTACTGAAATTATATTGCAGCACCTCCTTTAATTCGTTCGTTGGACTATCGCGTTTTATCTTATCTCATATACAGTCAGTTATATAAACTTAAAGTACATACATACATGCGTACAGTTAGATGCCCGTTAAGAGTTTTCGGAAAATGACGTTTGAGTAAATTCTGAAAATTCAAAAATATATTTCCTTTTAACTCTTAAAGTGTTAATTGGTAAATTGCTTCTTAATGTAGCACTATTAATGACATATATTCTTATAAGAAGCAGGTAAGTACTAGAAAAACGTAACTGATTAAAATATATAAAATACAAAATAGGATACGGTGGCTTAAAATAGTAAAAAAATAAAAAATAAAAAATACCCTTACCACCTCGATGAGTGAAGAACTCCTCGATACGTATTTCGGCAACTAAGTTGCCATCCTCAG
>JARFOC010000148.1:135328-154914 GCA_031763485.1 Osmoderma eremita
TAACTATAAATTGTTGCCTATATTTTAATATAGGCAACAATTTATACGGCTGCATCCTTATTCCTAAAACCGAAATACCAATAGAGAAGCCGAGAATACGATACGTTCAGCCGTTCTAACATTCGGTATACAATCATCCGTCATGTAATACGCCTGCGTCCGTTTGTTGGAGCAGATACAAACCAATCGGGACACTCGTCATCCGTTATCCGGATAATAATCCGGCTATGGAAATCATCCGTATCCGTTGTAACCGGTTATTGAGATCAGCCGGATTTGCCCACCACTAGTTCACAGCATGTTCACCGAGTGGTTCAGAGTTCATATGGTTCATATTAGCATCCAGCAATGAAAGTGAGTTTAGCATTTGGAAGGACGCCGACGACGTCTGGTGGACAGAAGCTCAAGTCCGTCTTTAATGCTTGCACGCCCTTCATTGCCTTTGCTATAGGTAATTCCAGCTATAAATATCATGCCCCCGTAGTGGTATTTTATCGGTTAATTCTTTTGGTATGTTCGATGTTTCTTGTAATACTATTTTAGATGACTGAATAAATGTTTTTACAAAGAATTCCTGTTTAATTGCGAGCAGACGTTTTTGTGCAAAGGTTGGTAGAGTGGTAGAGAGAAATGAAAAGGATTTAAAAAAAAAATGGGGGGCGCCATCTTCGACCAGTGTGCTACACTTTTATGAAGAACTATTCCTTATCAAATTTACAATATGGCCGTCCATTTTATGCAAGCCATTTTTATACTTTTCTCATGTGAATATTTCACAATTTTACTCATGTACATAATGTATAAGATGTAATGACACCTTAGAAATATGATCTAAGAATGACACTCTTAGAGCGATTTTTTTCTCCCCTAGCGGTTATGGTAATATATCCTCTTGTTAGTTCTTCTTTATAATTACCGTTAAAGAGGGATTCACTTAAATAACATAAAACATAATTAAACAATTTAATTTTTGCAAATAGGTATGAAATGAAAAATGGATTACCCCCAAATCTGCATTATAAAGCACTAGGTTTGTTCGTTTTGGCCAAAGCGTGATGCAACCAAACGCATCCAAAAGTGCATTGATTATTTTCTTGTCGATAAGATCTATTTTGGATCATAAAATAACTACTGCGCTTGCCAAATAGAACAAACCTACTCTTAAGCAGAGTACATATTCAGGTGTACAGATGGAGCCATCTGTTGAATAGCAGTTCAACTTATGATCTATATGTGTAGAACTATAAAAATCGTATTTCTTGCACACTCCTTCATTGATTAATTTTATCCCTGGTCGTTTTATGGTGTTGGTGTCGTTATTGGTTGTGCACGTCACAACAGTATTGTGGTGGGGATTCGTGGGCCCGACATTTTTATTTATGATTGTGTAAAGTGAAATATACAACAAATAATATACACTATTATAGGTAAGTGCCAAATTATTACAGTGTTAATATATCTTAAATTTGCACCTATAGCATTGACGTACAAAATCAGTTTGGATCTTTTTGCCTATGGAATTTTCCATTGTTCTAGACCAATGGCAAATGCCCGTTTTACTGTCACCATTTTACCTCTCTTTATTTTTAACTTGTCTCACTTTCTACGTCGTGTTGTAAATCTATTGACCGAACTGTACAGAATCAATGATTTTATCGCATTTAACTTGCAATTGTATGTGAGCTTTCAGGTGGTGCATTTAATAAAAATATTATCGCTATGCAGGCTCACCAAGTCGGCGCGAATTCACAAAATTATACAAACGGCAGTACAGCAGTCAGTCAAGTGGTTCTGAAAATGAACGAACTTCCGCCTTTGTCGTCAGTTGGTAAGTTTTGCAAAATAAAGTGATTGTAAACTTTTATTTCAAAATGGTGTATTTTGCAGGATTATTAGAACTGGCGCATCGTGAATATCAAGCAGGAGATTATGAAAATGGAGAAAGACATTGTATGCAGTTATGGAGGCAGGATCAAAGTAATACTGGTGTATTGCTATTATTATCCAGCATACACTTCCAGTGTAGACGATTGGATAAATCAGCTCATTTTAGTACATTAGCAATAAAACAAAATCCATTGCTTGCTGAAGCGTACAGGCATGTATTTCTCTGTTTTATTTGTTTCATTTTGTAACAATTTAATGATCTTATAGTAATTTGGGAAATGTGTTTAAAGAACGTGGGCAATTGCCAGAAGCACTAGATAATTATAGGCATGCTGTAAGATTAAAACCAGATTTTATTGATGGCTACATTAATTTGGCTGCAGCATTAGTGGCTGCAGGAGATATGGAACAAGCTGTTCAAGCATACATTACAGCTTTACAATATAATCCGGTATGTATTAATTTTTTTTTAACGATCTATTTTTAGAATGGTACACAAAATCTGTAATATTAATTATTTACGGTATTTAATATCAACAAAGAATGTAGTAGCATACTTTAATTTATAAAAGTACATTATAGCCTTGTTCATACAGCTAATTCTGAATGTGTTTGGGGTATATGTATTCTGGTTTCATTCAGAACTACACTATTGCGCATGCGCGTCTCTGAATGCATTTAGAATCTGTTTGGGTTTTAGAGCAACAATTCGCGAGAACCACATGACTGAAAATGTCGCCAACTTAAATTATATCTGTTTGTGTTACTAACTCGGAGTTGAAATTCTAAATTACAGAAGGAAACCAGTGGTGTAGCACTAATTTCTTTATACAAAGGTGGGAAATTATGAAATAAATTAAATTTGTAGAAATGTATTGCAAAAATAGGTAAAAACAAAAGTCATGTATAATAACCTTAAAATAGTATTTACGGAACATAAAAAATCTAATCAATTTAAAATTTCATTTATTTATTTTTAAAAACATTAATTGTTTCATGACTTGGGTCAAGTTGCACACTTCTTTTCATACTATCAAAGACTTTTATTAAAGTCTTGTATTATGTCCAAAATTTCTCTTTGAATGACTACTTCCAACTCATCAAGGTTGTGCAAACGATTCGTATAAATTCCGCTTTTCAAATAACTCAGAATCTAACGGTGTTAAATTGGAGATCTGGCAGGCCATCAATGACTACTAAATTACTAAAGCGAATTTTACGCCGCCCATAAGGAGCGTAGCTACGGCGTGGGTCGGAAACGTGCACGGTTCTTAGTAATGATTTGGTGTCTTACAAAGATGAACGTATGGCGAGCGCGGTGGGTATTCGTTCTGACGTGTAGACTTTTGTTACGGACTGTTGTATGTATCAATAATAATATCGCAGTTGATAGTTCGAGAAAACAATCAAGCAAATAAGTTAATAAGTGGATATCCGAAATTTTGTTATGATGGCCCAAAAATTAAATGTTTAGAGTGAACTTCTTTAATTTCGAGCGTTTTAGTGGTTACAAACATATATATGGTGTACAGAACCCACACGACGAGCATTTACAGGTTAATCTCGCATATAACTGTTAACAACTACATAGATCTTTTTCCACGCCGGTAGTCGTCGCTCTCGTTTAGCGCGGTTTTTGAAATGGTGTCGTGTTACAAATGTTTAGTTTGCGATATATTTCCGTTAAGTTGTTTCAAAGATTCTTTCATGCAAATATAACATCAGTAGATGTAGAAAGGTTGTTTTCCGCATATAATCACTTTTTTTTCACACGGCGTACTCGGTTTACCGAAACAACTTGGGTACTTTCAGTATCAGGTTTCCTGAGAAACATCGTACCAAAACAACTGTGGAAACATACCTGCTCTTGCAATTATTAACCGATCGTAACCAGTTTGACATCATGGAAGGCGCTTAAAACGATAAATGTTTCACCAGGTTTTATAAATTACAACTTACTATTCCTTTTATGTACCTACTATCAAGCGCAGCTCAATTTCGCTCCTTTACTAATTAGTCTATCGTCATAAAATTCCCCAGGGTAAGTCAAATTTGACACTTGCATGTGCTGTAACTCCATCTTGTTGAAAGTATCCTTCACTAATATCATCATCGGGTAGCTGGTCAATAAATGACCACCAAATCAATACGGTATCTTTCACTATTTATGGTATGAAAAAATATTTGTACGATAATACGTCATCTTGATAACGCAAGCCAAACACCAACTTTTATTTGATGCAACCTGCTTTCCACAAAATTATGAGGATTTTCTGCTGACCATGTCTTGTAATTTCGGCAATTCACATAGGTGAAACCATGCTTCGTCAGACATAAACGTTAGTTTTGATACATCGTAGTTATTAAAACTTTTCTTGAACAATATTGTAATATATATATAAATAAATAATTAATATTTAATTGATATAAAAGTCATTGACTTAATGATGGAAATAGCTCAATGATGGAAATAGTAATGGCATGAAATTTTTTGGTCACAGACAAACCAACCTTGAGGTACTATTCTTAGAACGCGTTGACTTTTTTGTTTGGGAAGTGTTTTGGGAAATTTATTTTTTATATATCAAATTTATACGTCTATCCTTCAAGTTAGCAAATCTATTATTAATGCCATCATAAAATTGACTGTTTTTACTAAAATTAGATATTAATTCTTGTTCTATTGATAATTTAGCTAACCCGCTAAGTCTGTCTTGGGACATTGTATTTCTAAGATACGTCTTTATACGTTTTAAACAAGAAAAATTTCTTTCAACTTACACTTGGGGCAGGAATAGTCAAAATTAAACTGAAAAGCTTGTAACTTTCTGGAAAAATGTCTTTATATTCTGCATAAATTAGTTTCAACGTTTTATCTACATCTATATTACGAAACTGTTCATCTCCATACAAAATTGAAAGTTCGTTAATCAACCTGTCTTTATCAAATATGTTGGGATATACTTCAAATAAGCAATTGAGCCTTTCTTGGGGAAAGTATACTCAGAATACTTTGAGAGCTAAAAATTCTAATTTACTTAAATTAGCAAAACGCACAATAGGAAGGTTCTATTTTATTCCATTCATCCATTAGAGCTTGCTTCAACTCCATCTTGTTCGAAAAACTGCGTTTATGGATTCTAGTCTTTACATGTTGTCACAAATGCTCAATTACATTTAAATCCGGCGATTGTAGCGACGTGTCTAAGGCATGATAGCAATTATGGAGTAACTACATCCTACATCTCCAAGCTTTATGCTTGGGATTATTGTCTTGGGAGAAATAAAGATCTTCGGAAATCCCTAATTTTTCGGCATTTTGCTTTATATATCTTTTTAAATTTCTAAAACATGCATTTGTTTCCTGTTTGTTAATTCTTTGAAAAAATTTACAATAAATAATGTTTTTATATACTGTCCGAGTTTCAATTTGAGCAACTATACGTGTGAATTCTTTGGGAACGTGCATTTTACTGGTTTTATTTGCATTTTGCACGTTGGCACACAACCATAAAACACCATTGTGTTACGCAGCCAAAACTCACAAGATTACAGTTCAACAACGTTGGTAAAAGGCTTTGAAAAATGCAGATCTTTGTAGAGAAACAACTCCGAGTTCAAAATCTATTACAATAAAAATGGTAAATGTGGATACATCGATACACAAATAGCCAATAAATAAATGGTAAACATACAAGCACGTATAAACAAAGTCAACTAAACCCCGTTGTTAAGAACGTTTCCGATTTTACCGATAAATAAATTTCCCGAATCAGTATCGACATCTATTCTTTCTATTCATATACTATATTTTGTGGAGGGGCTATTAACCGGAACATGTTACGAACTAATCGGGATTGGATAAATGCTATCCACGAACGCAGAATTTTTAATTTTGAACACATTCTATGTGGAATTTTTCATCGAGAATGACACATTCTATACTGACCATGCGCCGGATCTGCGAACACTTTCGGAATTAGCTCAGTAAACAAAGCTATTACGCCATCAAAAGCGGCGCGAACGAAAACTGCCAGCGGCAAGTTTTAATTTGCAGAATGTTTATAGTAAAATTAATGGAATAAATCTAATATACAGAGTGTTGCATGACATGATTGCCACAGCTTAAGGTTATGTTTCTGAAGCTATTTCAAGACAAAAATGCCTAATGACCAGGTGCCCTACAATCATTGGAATCCTACTAATACAGGTATTAGGTACCGCTGTTAATTTCGTTATTATTAAAAAGTCGGGGTGGCTGTGATTCATCATTTAAAGTAAAAGTCTGTTTTTTTTTTGTTATTTTAAAATACTCTTAAAACAATGTTAATTTTTTCGAAAGAATACACCGATATTCACTTTGTTTATGGCTTGTGCAAAGGTAATGAACGAGCGGCTGTTGATGAATATCGTCCGCGATTTCCCAGTTGTAGAGTGCCTTGTAGAACTGTTTTTAGCAATGTCTACCGATGTTTAAGAGAAACAGGCAAGTTCCCTGAAGCTACTTCTCCACGTCCCGTGCTCAAGAAGAAGCAATACTTAGGGTGGTACTTTTAGTCCGTGCTCAAGACGGTGCTCATACTCAAGTATGCCTTGGTGCGTACTGAGCATGCGCTATAACGGGTGCGTATGCTTAAGTACGTGCTAACGCGTACTTGAGCATGAGCACCACCTTGAGCACGGACTATAAATACCAGCCTTAATATGGTTTTACGCTCAACCTTCTATCAATGTCTGAAGAATATCCAACACACTTAACGTAGGTCGAGAGTATGGAGAACTTTACACAATTTCGGTTTGTACCTGTACCATATCTTATCTGTTACAAGCTTTAAAACGAGGTGACTACGCATCAAACTTGGATTTAGTCGTAGGTTAATGAATTTTTCGGAAAATATTGTTTAGTGATGAAGCCTTCTTCCTCGAAACGGCATCAATAACAGCAAGAATTCACGTTGTTGGCCACTTAAAAATCCAGAGCAAACTAGGGAATGCCATTTTCAAGATAGATTTTCGGTGGATATTTATTGTGGTATTATTAACACCACTGGTCCGTTTATAATCGAAGAACGTCTCACGGCTGTTCATTATTTACGTTTCCCGGAAAATCTCCTTCCAATATTACTGGATGACGTCCCTCTTGATGTTAGGCGACGAATGTGGGTACAGCCTGATGGCGCACCTCCGCATTTTGGTCGACAAGTAACAGATTTTCTTATTAAGATTATACGAACCGCTGGATTGGAAGAGGTTCAGTAGTTGATTGGTCAGCAAGATCACCAGAGTTAAATCCCCATGATTATTTTTTATGGGGAAGGCTGAAAAAATACAGAAAGACCCCTAAAACGGAGAGCAACTTGTGGCTAGGATTGTGGATGTCGCAGAAACTATTTGTGCTGATCCTGAAACTGTTAGCGGCGGTACCTTTTCAATTTTAAGAAGAGCTAGACTATGTATACAGCAATCAGGTGGACGTTTTGAACAACTAATTCAATAAAGCCAACTACCTTTCCGATGATTTCCAATAAGATTTTTTTTGCAGTGGTACAAAATACCTGCATTAGTATGGTTATCTAAAACGGGTTCTATCTAAAAAATGCTTGTAGCTCAGTTACAATAGAGGTTTGGGCATATGTTCATTAGATATTTCTAAATTGAAATTGATTCAGTAACGCATCCTTAAGCTGTGGCAGTCATGTCATGGAACACCCGGTATATCTATAATTGTCTCGGCTGCTAGTTGTATACATGACGGAGTTATAATTCTTAAAATTAATTCTTGTTTATAACAAGCCTCCTAACTGTGAACCGAACTTTTAAACATTTTACCTATCTAATATCATCGCTCCTTACTCTAAATGGAAATAGAATTCGGAAATTCGTCTTTTGCGCATGATGACGTTTATGTAAATACGTCTCATAATGAAAGAGCTCTACAATATTTTATAATAATAAAACTAAATATTTTAACTAGTGACAATCGTTATTATACCTATATTGTTTTAGTTTTAAATAAAATGGAATATCATAAAGGCAATTTTGTGGAGACAAATGAAGATAAATAATTATAATTTTTATTTCCAGGATCTGTACTGTGTTCGCAGTGATTTGGGTAATTTACTAAAAGCGTTAGGTCGCTTGGATGAGGCTAAGGTAAGTGATCAAATTATTCTCTTTTGACCTACACATCCTATCCCCTCGTATTTCACAATAATTGCTGTTGTATGTTTCAATTATATTTATTAAAACAATTGCCATCAATTTCAAATGCAACAGCAGTTTTTACATTTTACAGTGCAAGAGAGAATAATACATTACCTTCAAATTTTCTAGGCAGAGTAGATTGAAGATGTATTGGAAATTTGGCAGATCTTTTTCTAAGCGCTTTTGCGTAATGTAAATTGCAAGAGAACTTGTCTAAACTTTTCTTTTACACGAATTTGCGAATATATGTATACATACTACAAATAATATTTGTATCTACAAGTTTAGGTAGGTTTGATTGTTTGAAAGCAGCTATTGCGTAGCTTCTTTAGTCTATATTAACACCTTGACTGTCGCATTATAGTTTGCATACTAATATCCAGCATGTGTTATGCATTGACAGTCAACGTGCTAAAGAAGAAAAGCGTATTGGCGTTGAGTCGTACATTATTATGCCGGTTTCCATTAAATAAAAGCAGAATATATGAACTTAACCTCAATATCAGGTTTTTTTTGCTGGGATAAATTACAACATATCTCACTTTCTACATGTAGTATCTTCTGAATTTATTTAAGCTTAGTGTAATAATTATATTGCGTTATTGCGGCTTTTTATTTTGTAGTATAGGTGATTACTTAAAATTTTAAGCGCTTTATTGGTTTTTTAAGTTTTACGGGACAAAATTTTAGAAGTAAAGCCTTGTAAGCCACATCTCTTTAATATAGTATTTAATTCGTTAAAATCCATTTCTTCGAAAAAATATTGCAATATTTTTATATTATGTTGACTCCGTTTTGAATGGCTGACGAATATTTAAATTTTCGTATAGATTTATCTCATTCTGTGTAATGGATTTTGATGAGTTGAACAACTTCTAAGTGTTATTGTCGCCTGCGTTAACAGCTAATGGATACACGTAAATTTGACAGATTTTACTTATATGTATGTATTTGCGTATTAATTTTACAATTTGTGGCATTACCATTTGTTACATAATACTTATCTCTGATTTTTGAATTGCCATATAAATCTTCTAGAGTTTATATGGTAAATGATTACCTATTACTACGAAATATTGTTTCGATAGGATATCCAAAGATTTGCAGTTGCGTATATGTATTTTGTTTTGCAGTGGAAATTTTCTGCCAATGGTGATCTCTTGCATAACTTTAATTGGGAATGTGCCGCCATTCGGAGGCATGTTCTGCAAATTGTGAAACCATAAACCTACTGTTACAGGATAACAAGAAGATTTAATAATCGAGACAATAATTAATTTTTGACAAAACAACTTGGATTTATGGTTTCAATATCATGCTTTCCTATCATCCTACATTTAGTTTATACAGATTGTTGTTTTGTTTACCTCAAATAGGATTTTCACCAAAATCTTTAATTCAAAACTTGACACGTTTCAGACTATTACTTTGAACAATAATCTCAAGTATAGTTAAGATATGGGTGATTTTAAAGTTAGTTGATTAAAATTAATTAAATTAAGTAATACTTTTTGGCCATTATTGGCATGTATTTTTAAGAATAAACTTCTGACCTCATTGGTCCTACTTATATGACAGGGTAAGTAAACGCTCACTCGTGACATACTCATGATCGCGAATGCTAACAACGTGCGAATGTAAAGGCAGGCGCTCATGTGCGGTACTGTAAGGACATTCATTTTATATGACTCACGCATACGAGCGTTCAAGATTACTAAAACGCACTGGAGGGCGCCCTCGCCTGCGAATGTTGTCTGAATACATAATCCTATGTGTGAAAAAATTGAACATACTTGTAACGTTTCATAAAGCATTACGCTGGAAACATTGTTGCTATAGACACCTAGTATATATATAGAATACAGGGTCCAGCAGTAAAATCCGATGGTTTTTGATAGGGAATTGTACTATTTTTCGGAGTAAGATACTGATTGCGGTTTGAAGAAGTGATTTACTTTACCTTTTTCTTTACAAGAGTATAATTGCATATAATTGCTTCTACATTTTCATAGTATATTATTGATGGTTCGCATGTCTTTCATTTTATCTGCCGCAGCGCCATCTACAGGCTAATCTTAATAACGTTTCCGCAGCGCCATCCATTGGTCTTCTTAGTAACTAAAATAGTACACATCACGGCCATGATACACTTCCAGTCTATCCGGTCCTGCGCATCAACTATTTTCGTGTGATGACATAATGGAGTACAGTAGCTCCAGCTTTCCATGTGAAACCATTGAACGGAATTTAAACACAACTTACGTGCATCACTGGCCACATACAAAAAGCACTGTGGCACTCTCTATGAAACAAAAAGAAATGCCTTGAACTAAAGATACGCAAGGCCGGTTAGACTGAAAGGGTATATTATATTTATGAGACCGTGGCACACATAAAACAAATTAAATCATATAACATTATTACAACATATGTACAATGAAACAATAAAATAATGATGTCAATCATCTAGTGTTTCTTCATCTGTACTGGGTAATGGTAATAGACACAACTTGCTAACAAGTCGCTGGAATATTTCGTGTATTGTTAGCGTTACCACTCGTACCACGTTGTCTTTTCCAGGATGATGCTTGATCATTCTTCCGGTCAGCCATTTGCATGCATTGATTTCATTAGCACCAACGTTTATTGTGATTTCTTTGATCGCAGACACCTTCCACTTCTTGCGCTGCTGAAGAGTAGATACATATTCTCTTGCCCAGGATTTCCAAAAGCTTTGATTTATATTCTGTAGCATTTGCAACCTGGACGACTTGTTAATTTTAATGTTCGACAAATCTGGATTTGCTATCATCGTCACTGGTTTGCCAATAAGGAAGTGAGAGGGTGTTAATGGGCAAAAGTCATTACCGTCTGAGGATAAGGCGTATAATGATCTGGAATTCAGAATGGCTCCTACTTGGAGTAAAATTGTATACAACTACTCATAAGTAAGACGAGTATTATTAATCCCCGTGATAAGCGATATTTGCAAGACCTTACCGCTGCTCCCTAAATTCCTTCAAAATATGGGGCACGAGGAGGAATGAATATCCATTTCATATTATCATTTACACACATGTTCGCGATGATATCGCATGATTCAGTTAGGAATTGATATATCGCTTTCAATTCCTTGTTCGTCCCAACAAAATTGGCAGCATTATCTGACTGAATACAATATGGTTTTCCCCTTCTTGCTACAAAACGTCTTAAAGTAGATATAAAAGATTCGGTGGAAAGATCGAAGACCAACTCCAAATGTACCGCTTTAGTGGTAAAGCAAACGAAGACACAAATATATACCTTAGAAAGTTTAGCACCTCGTCCCTTTGTTTTTTTTAAAAATATAAAATGGACTTGCGTAATCGATTACGGTCTTGTAATGATTTTAGCTCTATCAATTCAGTTGGCCGTGTTAATAGTCATTAATTGTGATTTGTGCTTATAACAAATGACAACTTCTTGTATGGAACAATTTTTTATGTTGATCTTCAATAATTGATTTAGTTAATACATGTTTTCCGTTTAACAGTATCGGATGATTTCAATCATAACTTAAATTTTAACGATTTGGTCTTCCACCTGCGTCTATGAATGGACTAATGCAGTATGACTACTACTTCTTAGTTAATAAGAAAACGTTTGTTTTTGACATAATTTAATTATTATTTTAGAGATATGTGGCAACTGGTCAACTATTAAATGACCAAACTTTCTGTTAGGCTTTGAAACCATTAGATTATGGCAGAACCCTAAGCAATATGCTACTACTCTTATTAATTTCGTGAAATTGGAAAATTTGTTATATATTTTAAAGTTACTATAGTCACTAAATACACACCTATGGTTTTAATATTTGGAGTGGGCTATTCAGAATTGTTAGAACTTAGAAACTCTGGGCCGTTACACCATACCTTATAATTTGCGATCATATTCGGCAATATCCGCAGGATTACTTTTACTCTACATAGTTCCACATATAAGTTTTGAATAGTTTTGATTTGACTGCTGCGATTACTTTCAAAGTGTGAAAGCGATTTTGATTAATTTTTGATCGAAGAATGTGCAACTTGTACTTGATTGGTTAATTTTGTTAATAACAACGCTCCGCATAATTCTATAATTCTTTGGAACTGTTAATTTTTGTTACACTGCACCGGCATAAGCGTCACAGCTGGCATCACAAAACCCATGTAACTCTGTTAATACGCTATCATCAGTGACTGCATCTCTAGGTATTTCTAATTTACTTAAGAATGCTAAATTATCCTTCAACCTATACCACTGCTGCTCCAAATCGATCGGAACTGGCACATCCCAGTCTATTTTTTGCAACCATAATTTTTGAATATTTTTGCTAAAACTATACATGAGCTAATAGGTTCCACAGGATCAAATAAATAACCTAGAAATAGTGGATAGGAGGATGGTCCATTTCGAAACAGTTTCCATTTTTGACAAGTCCTTAACGTAAAATGAAATATCGCAATTATAATTTCACAACATTCCTAATGTTTTAACGGTTACGTCATTACTAAACAATACGTCTCAAATCAACATGTTCTTGGCGCTTTAATATATCTGAACAGTTGGTTGACCATTTATATAATGGAAAACCTAATTCTTTTAATATCCGTATAACATCATTGCTACATTTTTCATGATCAGATCATTACATCAAAGTCATTATTTATTATCTGTGATGCCCTTGGGTTCTAGTCTCGAGTGTCTTCTCCTAATTGTTTCAAACAACGGATAGGTGGGATAAAGGTGCTGAGGCCGTTCCGTAAGTGACCGTTTTCAATGTACACATAAGCAACGTATCATCTGGACTGAACCGCCAAAATATTTGTTCAAGTGGACGATCGTCTTTATGCACTAAAATCTGCCCATTTTAGCCATACCTGCATATATCTATGCTTTCTGAATCTAATTAAAATGTCTGAAATATCAGTTTGACACACCGGACTTTTGAATCATATATTATTTAAAGACAATCCCGAAGTTGGTGTACACGAACCGTCAAACACAACACTGAATTTTGTCGATATATCGGTAGGACGTAAAACACTATAATGCGGTAAAATGAAATAGCATATTTTTGGGTTATCATGTAGCTGATAGCGACACTTTCATATGATCTTGGTCAATGCACTCTCTCATAAAGTCATCATAAAATATCAGTAATTCTGTGTCTTTACTTAATTTATGTTAAACTTACAAACCGTGTAATAACTGTCTACTACTTAATTCTTCGCGCCGTATTTCGCCGTAGTCTATGGATTCCGCGGAATCCGTACTAAAAAACGGCCATTACTATTCTTCGAATAAGTTTCAGTAAAATGAGATTCACATTTCTGTTCTTCAGTAGATAATGACTTTACATTACTGTCAACATTCTCAATTTTAAAAAATCTAGGAAGTGAATTGTCTAACTCATTGTTTGTCATCATTAGGAAATTACAATATGATTTCATCATTTTCTGATTTACGATTCCTGAAACAATCCATCGTAACAGAGTGTTTTGTAGCATGGGCAATACTTTTCCCAAGTTATGATTTTCATTCTTTAATAAATCCCAAAATAGTTGAGCCTCTATCAACAAATCTATCTCCTCAGATATGTTAAATTCGGTATCTGCAAGTTTTATACAATCTGTAATTTTCCATAACGAAATATTAATATTATGTACCGGCAAATTATTTGTGGTTTTGTGTAGTACAACCAGGGGTAAATCACGTAGACATTCCATTATATGTAATTATTATAGATGTACATAGTTTAAAAATAAAATCGCCACTATCTGAATTTGAAAAGGATATTTCGTCCCTTTCAAATTCAGATAATCGCGATTTTATTTTTAAACTATGTACATCTATAATACTAACACCACAGTCGCTTCATTTTAAAGTGCAGCAATTCATACACACCGTTGCGTTCGGCAAGCGACGGATTGCTTAAATACGTTTAGTGTTCTCGAGAAAATTTTGACCTATATTTATTTGTAAAATACATTCCCAAAGTTTAATATATGTTGCACTTTGTACAATCCTCATAATTTAGATACCTGATAATATACAGAGCATTAAGGGTTGCTATTGTCAGCCTAACTTGAAGAGTTCAACCTATAGAATAACGTGGCGGCTAGCATGTGTTTACGTAGTTATAAAGTATCTATCTATAATGTTACGCAGAAAATGCTTGTTCCTATTACAAATAAAACTATCTAATTGACCAGAAATTTCATTTTCTGTTTGAAAAAAATATAATGATGCTGTCCTAACCATAAGAGATAGACAAACAGTAAATGGAATTCTTGAAGAGGAAACTGCAGATTTTCTTTAGAAACATTAACTAAAAATACATGCTATTGTTTTGTGTGAGATTAAAATAGTATACATATTTTTCATGGAAACGTAGAAAATTAATAATTTTTTGTTGCTCTTGTTCCAGTGAAAAATATTCATACTGTGAAGTAACAAATTTTTGAGGATAATAAAACTATCATTTAAAGAAAACAACTATAACTTAATAATAAACGAGTTAAAATTCGAAATTGAGAACTAGTATCTTCGAGGGTATCCATTGTATCTGCAACATAAAACTGTGATAAAGCATCTCTGAGCTGTTTGATCTTTCCTCCGTCTTTTGATGGAAAGGCTTAACTTTCTGTATATGATTCGTTATTGAATATACAGTCGAAATCACGAAACATGATACGTTATTATTTATCGTGCTTAGTGCAAACAACCTTCTTATCGGACTTGAGTGAAAATTAGTGAATATCTTACTATCCACATTACAATAAAAAGGGAGATAAAAAGTGTGATGGTAATATATAACTTTTGGCTTGATTCATATGCAAAAGTATCTGTGGCTAAGTGATCAACTTTCGTGATTTCGACTGTATATAAAATCAATTAAATATTTTAAGATAAATTGACATAAGTTTTAGGTCTGAAAAGTGATATTTACCGTACAGTTATAATTTGTACACGTTACTTTTGGTGATTTTCCGATTGCGGAAAATTGTAAAAAGTGATAGCTATACTAATGGTATTACTATTGCTGTATAATAATACAGGTATGTGGCAACCCTGACGCACTTCCAACAGGATACAGGCGGGTATACATTGGGCGTAATGTCAGGTAAAGTACGCAAGCGAGTGTAGCCGATACGTTTCTTTGTTTTTAGGTAAAGGAGTAGGGGCCTCTCTTGCGTCACTGCGATTGCGTAACATATACTTAATCGGTCGCTATGCCCAGATTGGGATTATTGGATTGTACTGTACTGTGTATATATATATATGGGCGCTCTGCGTAAAGAAACATGCATTTTGGGTTTTAAACATATTCAGTTTTTGCAGCTTGAACGAATCTGCATCTCCGATGTGCTTGATAGCGAGGTGCAGGTTTGTGTGCGTGCGCTATGCGATTTTGTACCTGTTGGAGAGGTCCCAAGAAATGGATGCATTGCGAGTTCATACCTGTTAATTGTTCTTATATTGATTACCGTTTTTGTCTAGGCTTGCTACTTGAAAGCTATAGAAACAAGGCCAGATTTTGCGGTTGCATGGAGTAATCTGGGATGTGTGTTTAATGCTCAAGGAGAGATATGGCTAGCTATTCATCATTTCGAGAAAGCTGTTGGTCTGGATCCGAATTTTTTAGATGCCTACATAAATTTGGGAAATGTACTCAAAGAAGCAAGAATTTTTGATCGGTAAGTAAATCCTTATTCCTATTTGCAAAATATACGTACGTTGAGCCATCTATTGATTTAGTCACAGTCGAGGTTAATTTAATGTAGCCATGAATAGAATAACGAATAAAGATCAACTATATTTGTTATTCCTGAATTAGAATGATTCTGTAGTTGGTCAATAAATAAAGATAAATAGTTGTGTAATGGTGATAGAAATAGAAAAATTTGCTAAATGAGATATGATAATGAAAAATAAAAATACAACATTTATTGTGGATCACAAGTAATAGATGATATGACATAATTTTTAAATCAAAAGAAAAGCCATGGATGCATGCATGCTTGCATGATATAAGGTCTTACAGAAAGACACTAGCAAAAAAATTTCTACTTGGATGCTAATTACCGGAAAATTAAGGGTTAAAATTATGCAAAAAATCAAATAAAAGTCACATAACCGCAAACGCTTTTCCATTGGTCCGACTTCAGTTTCGTATAAATATTATCCCATCATATCACAGTGTAATTGTTAATATCGAATGTATCGCATGCTTTATCCATCAAAGTTTTTGTTAATACGAATTTTTATATTTACTACCATAAATTATTATAAACTATTGCAACGACGCCTCCTAATTTAAAGATGTTGATTCATCTTCCGGGAAGGCGCCACCCGTTTTGTTGGCAAAATTGACCACTTGGCAGGTATTATTTGCTAGTTGGTACACTCAAGTCCGAAAAAAGCAACATGCGCGCGTCCACGGAAAAATCGCAAAACATATCTGGAAAGGAAAAAAGTGCAGGTAAAATACCGCGAAGAAAAAGTATATCTTTCTTTCGCTATACAGGGTTCTTCAAAAGTAATAAAACGATTATTAATCCGTAATATGCACGTAACACTGTAAAATACTTGCAGCCAGAGTAGGCTAGTAGTAAAGGCACTGAATTGCTATTGCTGGCTTGGAACGTGCCTGGCGGGTGACTTATTTAATCACTGAAGATAACTGAGGACCAGCGTTTTATGGAGCAAGGAGGAATAATGTCTAAGGCGCATTGCTTGCTATATTGGACCGTATTTATTATTGTAATTGTTATTATATACTGTATTGGCAAGAAATTATCCTGGTTGGGGAATAAAATTAACAAGCGTTGTTGCCTAGTTCAGTGCGTATATTGCTGTATTGTGGACACATGGCAGCAATATGATCTAAGGTCGGTTTATATTTCATTTCGAAAATCGACCCCCTCCCTCTATTCAGGCGGTGTTAGATACCATACATAAATTTGAAAACACGGGATGCGTTACAAATTGTAGAACGCTGCATGTGCATCACATGATAGGTGATAACGTACGACTTGGCAACATTCAATAAGCAATACACTGTTAGCCCGTTCCCAGATAATTTCTTGCCAATACAGTATACACACACCGGACAAAAAACAAGTCATTGAACTTAGCAAGCGGTTCACCACTGACTAGTCAAGCGGTTGTCTTCGCAATATTCTCTCTGAAATTGATGAATGTGGCTCATTATTGATGAGTTTAATAATTCTTGACCAGTAGTTGCAAAACGATTGATGTGTACTGTACCAAGAGGATGGAAGTTACCTGACTATAGGAATGAATAGAAATATTCTATAGCTGCTTTTGATCAAATTGATATCGGACAAATCAATATAAAAAATACATATACATACACTAATATAATATGAAGGAAAATAGTAATACTATTCAACAATAAGCTACAATGATACATTAAATAATCTGGCAGACTATAATATTCTTTGTCAATTAAGAACTCTTAACTACCCTTGCTTTGGACAGCTTATCGTTTGGTTGATTCTTTATACATTTTGGTAATCTGTTAGATATTACTTTTCCGATTGATGTGGGGACCTCTCATAATACGTGATTCTGTGAGGCAGCACCACGAAGGAGTATTGGGTTATCATAGAATAAGTATGGTGGTGATAGATCTTTTCGAATTCTTGCATTTGCCTTCTTGGCTATGTATGTGTATACATCAGTGTGTATAAACAGGGTGACGCATTAGTGTGGCAAAGCTCGGTATATCCGTTGTCATATAAGATATCAAAGTTATTTACGAAAATTGTAGACAGTCTTAAACGTAACATTTTAAAACTATTTTCATATATACAGGTTGTTTCATATCACCAGAGTGAACCAAACATACGTTTTCTTAAATGGAACATCCTGTTGTATATTATTTCGGATTTAGGTTAAGCGCATGAGGCGCACCCTAATATACAATTTTATTGAATTATACAGCGTGTTTCAGAAGTTATAGTCAATTTTGTATGGAATCCCTGTAGGTTCAAGTTCTTGTATACTACAAACAACACAGACTGAAATTTTTCTTTTTCAAACATAGATTTTTGATATTCCACTTTTATAGCAAAATTGTCAACACTGAATATAACTCAAATCACTTTTGAAAAAACGTTAAGCGGACTTACTGGCTGATATAGGAATCTTTCCTTTTACGTAATTTTGGAACTTGTCTTGTTTATCAATTAATCATCCTTTTATTTGGATAGTCATCCAAATACGATTAACGTTATTTACATCTTCACATTCCGAATAATTCAAGTAATGCCTGTAATAGCAGATGCGCTGATTAGTCCCGTTTTCATATAGTCGACCACCTCTTTCGTTCCTCTTTCGACTACAATTTTCAGGCCGCCTTGATGTTGATTGCATTTTTGTTATTCCGGGTAAACATGTATACTATGTACTATGTGACACAACAAGAAACTCGGCAACCTCACTTAAGCTGTGATTTTTTTTGACGACTAATTGCAGTACACTTACCTTATTTCACCGACAGCCCTTCTTATCAATCGTACCACAATTTTCTCTTTTGTAGAATTCTTGGGAACACATAACTTCGCATTTCTATTAATTGGCGAATTTAGGCGCAGTTCTACATTGATTATTTGTTTTTTAATAATAATTTTTAGTAAAACCGTAGCTAGCGCATAAAACACGAACATATATAATAAATCTAAGAAGACAAATCTTGGGTTGAAACAACAATAGAAACGGTAAGGATTTCGAAGACTGTGGGGCGTATAATAAACACATTGTATCGAATCACTCCTCACGCACAATAGATTGATTGTTTCAGGAACTTAATAATAATAATAGTAATCAACCCGGATAACACAGGTGTATGAGTTTCGTCAAAAAAAAAAGAATAAAGTATTACTTGAAATATTCGATTAAACTATAAATAACTTTATCAGTCAAATAAGATTTCAACATATCTTTGAAGTTATTTTACATGTTCACATTTAGTTAGATTTGATGGCAAAGAATTAAATAATTTTAAGCCCATACAATTCGGAGACAATTTACTAACTTCCAGTCTAGCAAAAGGAACTAAACTGATTTCCAGTCCGCACACCGTAGCGATGAATTTCACTACTCCTCCTTTGCCCTGTTCAAAAAAGTATGTGCACATATTTCGAAAATGTATAAGCCCGTTAATGGCAGTATTTGAAATTCTCGAAAGAGCCCCTTGCAACTGGTACTGCATACATTTGCGATAATTCGTATAATTCGTTTCTGCGTCACAAAAACAGCATGTGCAACAGACGATCCACCCCAAAAACCAACGCCATATCGCAGTCTACTCCATAGTATCTAGTTATCAACTGCTTTCTTGTTAGTACGTATTTTAAATTACGAAATACGTACACTCGTGGCCACATAAAAGTTTCCGACCTAAAATCGAGAACTCCGATATTTTCAACGTTAACAGTGTA
>JARFOC010000148.1:155014-175743 GCA_031763485.1 Osmoderma eremita
ATGTTAAGTACCTATTGTATATTATTATTTATAAGCATTTTCTCAAGTTATGTTCGTAAACAATTTGTAGTTTGGCGAAGATTTACACAGTTTATTTTCATTTTGCTTAATTGTTATATTTCTAGTTTAATATTTTAAAAACTCTTTATAAATTATAAAACTGCATGTATTCATTAACTCATATTACAAATTTCACTACGATATATGCATTACTGTTAAAGTTATTCAATTTTGAGATGATATATACGCGTTCGCCCCCATAGTGCGCCGGCCGGCAATCGAACGCGGCCCCTTCGAGTTAGTAGTCTAGCAACCAACCCACTAGACCACTACGGCACGAAAAGATTACTGGTAACAAAGGAGTAATATACGATTAATGATTATTTGTTGGAGATGGGAATTTATATGTAATGTGTTTTAGTTTATTTTAATTTGTATGTTTACTGTTTAACTTTTCCTTTATACAACCCTATTTATTTATGTATGCTATCATTACATTTCACTATATTTACAGTTTGTGACGATATTTGTAATGGTTTAATTGCAAATATATTATTATTATTATTATTACTGGTGTTCTGTGTGATGCATATCTCCTCCTTTGCAGTTTTCTGCTGAGGATGGCAACTTAGTTGCCGAAATATGTATTCAGAGTTCTTTACTCATCAAGGTGGTAAGGGTAGTTTTTAATTTTTAAATTTCTTGTCGTTGTAACACCATAATTAAATTAATTGATTAAAACTCGAGCCATTTATTTTCTTTGTTCTCAAGGCTGTTTAGTTACATCAAGTGCATGTAACAAAAGAACCCATACCTGATATATTTCGTTTTAGGTTAAAATCTAACTCACATTGAGAAACGACAGCATCTATGTTGCACCAACTAGGATAGGAGTTGTGCTTCTTTTACTCAGAAATATGTTTACCTAAACGATTTCGCTGCACCATGTTACGAAACCGTATTATTTGCTTATTGTTATGGACGTAACACTTGTGCCCAAAGATTGCAGATACATCCTTCTTGCTGCAAACCAATCAATTTCGATGTTGGTCTATTAATTAAATTTCTCACTCTCGATAATCCAAATACCTGTTACGATGGTTTTCCCGGTTTTAATTAAACTTGGTCATGTGAGAATGTATTTACTGCTTTTTGGGCTTTTACTTTTTTTTGAAGACAGTTTATAACTTGCTTTATAATTATGACTTATTTATCTATTTATTATTGGTTTCCAAATAATTTACCGTTTATAATTTACAGTGCATCTTTTGATTTGCTTCTTTTATACATCTTCAGTACCCAAATTCAATTAGGCTTTAGGTAATTCAAGTTTCCTCTTTGCTTCCTGTGCAATTTATTTTTTATTCGTTCTCTCTCATATTTTATTTAACAAAATCAAATAGACATAAAGCTTTACAAAGCGACTTTGAAAATCAGGGAATTTATTTGACAAGCCCTCAGAGGACCAGCACATGCATGAGTTCAATATTTAACACGCCTTCTCGCTTGAAGAGATCAAACAACAGAAAGACGAAAATTGAATCATTCATCGTACGTATGTAGGTACACAACGTGTGAGGTTAAATAAGTTAGTATTCGCATGCGCGAGCTTTACAATTAATTCAAAGGCCTATAATAATTTATTCATAAGCAAGGGGATAAATTTAAATACGCACCAGAGCGAAGTTTCCGTTAGGAAAACCGCAATCGCTTGTAGCGGCGTTTGTGGCGAGCAACCGAGCGGGCACAACACAATAATTTATCATTAGTACGAATAATTAAATTGAAAAAATCAACATTAACGCCACTTGAGCCGAAGATATATGAGAATGCACGTCGGCCGCCCGTGCACATGTATGACGGTATATTTCAACGCGTTCTTTCGTTAGACGCTGGCGATGAAATATTTTGCGGGAAATTTATGTGACGAACGGGTGGATGGCCGGTATAAAATTCCCATGCGGACTCGGGCTTTTAGTCGCGGTAAGTGAGCTTAATGTATTTTTAACATGCACGGTTCTCGGGCACTGCTCGAATCCGGTTTATCCTCTTGTTCGTTATTTTTTGTTATTACAACAATAACTGGAAACTTTTCGAGACCGGAATCTTTTCATTTTTTTATTTTGTTGGGTTCACAAAGCAACATCACCGTAAATTGTTTTGAATATGAAAACCCTTCTAAACCAGATACACGACAAAATTGAATTTGGATTTCAATTTAGATTACACAATTAGTGAATATATAATTCACGTACCTGGAAGCTATTCTACAACTCAAATAGAGTTTGTTACGCTTTCGAGTACCGTAAAGGTTTAGTACAAATCACTGGGTTTAAAACTTCATTCTAAAAATCATTTCAAATAGTCATTTTCCAATTCTATGTATTAACAGAGAAGTTATTTTCTATGTTAATGCATCCTTCCTACATAAATATATTAGTAATAAACTAATGAAGTCAAGGCAGCGATTGTTTTTTCTCCAAAATATGCCTTCCATAAAGTAATGAGAAAAAAGTACTTTTCCCACTCAAATTGTCACATAAAATTTTAAATACATTAACTAAAGTAATACACTTCACTTAAAGAACGCTATGCATTGTAATAATAAAAACCAGGGAAGTTATGTTTTTAGTAGTCGCTTGTTAGCAATTACTCCTTGAATCGCGTCAATTTCATGTTTACAACCTCTTTAGGGGCTGTATACGTGAAGCTTATATACCGTAATGGCTTCAACAAAAGATGGTATGAAAGCATCTTTACTATCCAACCTTATAATAAGATGCTTTTATAAACAGTTTTGTTTTAAATTTACTTTGGTTGTAGACCTTTTTCATATTTTATGACTTTGTAACCTCTCTAACTGAAAATGTACTTTTGCAGAAAGCAAACATTTTATGTACGATAGGTACTTAATTAATTTACCGGAAACAGGATTTATTTAGTAGATGACTATTCTGAACACCGTTTTACTCTTAATGGGCTACAAAACCACATGAAACTGTTTTTATACAAGTAAATTACCTATGGGTAATTTCCTCTACAACACAACTGAAGTTATGGAAAGATTCATTTATACAACGGTATTCTGTGGTCACTTTCTTTGAATATTGAAAAAGTCAAAAATTAAAATAAAAAACCTGACAGATGGTGGTGACAGTAGCTATTATTTGTTACCTATAAATGTATAACTTCCAAAAATATTTCAGATTTGGAGGGCAAGTTGCCGCCTGAGGTTTCCACATGAATAAATTTAATGGAAAAGTTATTATTAGAACTTTACGTTACATTTGGCACACTCCGTAAGACCGTTATGTAGGATACAGTAAATACATATGAACTACAATGCTTTAGAGAATTCATTAGTCTAAATGAATTTGAACTAATCTTATTTTTTATGGCCACTCTTTAATTCAATACAAAAAAAATGGTTGATGATTTTATGGAATTTACAATATTTGAAGGATAAACATATTGTGAGCGAATATAATCGTATTTGCAGGTTATTCATTTATTACTAGGAATAACTTTTAGCTTTCACTGTACTTTATACTAATGACATTTCACCGACTAAATAACATTCAGACCTTTAGTGCTCGGATGCGCTTAGTTACAGTTTGTTGATGTTCGTTCAAATTCGTTCAAGTTCGTGCAAGTTCGTTCAGGTTCTTTCAAGTTTTGCTTATTTTAGTGATATTTTATCGCATACACCAACAAAGAGAAAAATATCCCGATCCATCTATTGGTTTAAGTAACTAAAGCAGAGCTATCTTGCAAACTGTCTCTAGCGTCACCCCCAAAACGTAGCTATTTATACTCGTAATACACAGTATAGCACATTGTGTATTAGTGATAACAGCGCACAGTCCTTGCATCTACATCTTCACGGATATTATTACAGAAATAGGTAATACATATGCTCAATTGTAGTTTACTGAATTAAATAAATAAATAATATATTGTGAGAAACCTTTGTGGCAAAGGTGTCCCGTTGCGCGCACTCGATGATATTCGTCACTCACTGCTACATTTGTTTGAAATACGAAAGTACCTCACAAGCAAGTAAAATCGTGTCCACAGATAATGAATAAGTCCGTTTATCAATCCTACTTTGCCTAATTAAGATGGTTAACAATTAGAGGGTAAATTTTCAGCGTCTTAATCAAGCAATCGTTGAGCACGAAGATATTTAGAACGCAAGTAGTTAAACACGACCCTCCATTGCAACGAAATACCCAAGGAATCAATTTTAATATTTGCATGGACGATCTAATTCGACCCTCGATATTCATTTAAAAGAGCTTAATTAAAATCCATCGGACGAGGATCCCTTGCGCTTTCTCGGTAGGTATTTTACAAACATTTGCATTGGCCGTGTGCTGAATTTGCCTACCGAGGTAATTTAAACGGAGCGGCAGACACTGTCCTGGAAGTATTGGGAATCGAAACCGGTAGGAATGCGAAGAATGCGGCGGGATAATAGCCGTAGGGCCATCTCCTAAATTGGTTGCAGTAAGGTGCGAGGCGAGAAACGAAGATCCTCTCGATCCCGAGACATAATAAATGATCGCCAGTCGGGACAAACTTTGAATATTGATGTTTGAAGACACATACACACATAGACACACACACACACAACTTTTGGCCATCATTCTACCGTATGAAGTAACGTCCATTTGGAAATAGATTTCAGAAATTACTTCCAGCGAAGTCCGACATATGTGCTTTGGGGGTTTGCCTCCTTCGTGTAACGTACGAGGCGTAACGTATGATGAATGTACGACAAAATGTGGACCGTGCACTTTGCTTGAAAATTGAACGTCAATTGAAGTCGCACGACAGCGTACCGGAGAAACGCATTATAAATTATTAGATTTATTGCCAGTGGTTGAAAACGGGACTAACACAGTTCCAGCGACGTAGTAAACGTGTTTTTGAACTCAAATGGAATAGCGATAGGCATAATTGCAACATGGGTTTGTAATAGTAAGGGAATTTTTCTTGGCAGTGTAAAGTGAAAATCTACGTTTACTGAATCTAGATGTTTTGGTCAACTCAATCATTTCTACTATCACTCTATCTCACTAAGTGAGCAAAATAAACTTTCTGGTGTACTTTCATGGGAATAATTTATTTATCTATTTATAATATGAGTTCGGTGTCTTTGTCCGCAAGACTGAATAGTTTTGCTATTGTAGTTTTTAGGATAGAGTAAGCTACATGTCACAATTTTTGATACTACACCCATGTGGATATTTATCTATTCAAAAGCTGTTTACAAAATTCGTTAGTGCTGGCATTTTTTCGGATATTGAATCAAACTAGGTAATCGCAATGCGGCTTTTTCATTTTGCATTCTTCTTTATTTACTAGTTGATATTACTTTTTCATAGTTTAAACCAATTCGGCCCACTTCCACTGCATTTTTCATTTAGGATCTTAATTTAATACTCAATTATTATAATACCTTTTATTATTTTATTATTATTATTATTTTACCTGGCTATTATTACCAGTCAATTGAATAATTCCACAATAAAAAATACTGACAACTTGTTTGCCTAACATTTAATTTTCTTTTCAATAATGATGGTAACTAGTTTGATCACGTTTTGATAGTGTAGTGTTATAGTTTTTGTGCCTGACATATTAATTGAGAATTTTGGATAGATGTATCAAAGTTTAATGAATAGTAAAATATAAATGTAATTAGGTTACAGTAATTTGAAGATGGAAAAGCAATATTTTACGTAAAGCTTTTTTGGAGCGTTTCTAATATAACCTCCTTATACACCTAAATTATAATATGTAACAACTTGTAATTCCTGTATTAATCAATAATAACAAAACCGCTTACCTTCTTTCGAAATATATATTTACAACTTCCAACGAAGCTCGTTTTGAGTGGTAATACTACTCATAAATAAAAAGAGAATATGGTAAAGCCTATCAAAAGCGATTTTGCTCAATGTAGACCATTTCCATCGATCGTAGAAATGGCGATTTATCATTTTGTGCCCGCTGTATTAGTACCATCACAACCTACGATAAATTCGAATGCATTCAAATATTTATAACAAATAATTAATTTTAGTAGTAATTCATGATCATATCTGCTCGAGAATGCCCGATTATTGTGTTGTCTGTGATGATAGGAAAGTATCCAAATTTTCAAATTGATAGCACGCCCAGAAGTGTCTTAAAATTGCACTAAAGAATCGGCGGACAGAAATACTATATATATACAAGTCAACTTGATGTAAAGCTTTTAAAAATAATGGAAAACTTGTTTGTCCCAAGCACAGAAAGGTAGCAGAGCTTGCAGTTTACTTAGTGTGATGATGGAACGAGAGAATATTAAGACAAGGAAAAGGATGAGTTGGTAGATCTTATTAAATTTAAAAAGACGACGAAATTCATAATTTTGTAGTGGGCATGATGATTTCTGTGGCTAGTATTCATAACATTGTAAGATATTGCAAGATAGAAATCATAGACATTAATTTCGTTACAAATGTTATAAGCTAGTTTATTACATTGACTAAAGATTGATTAAATTGTTGTGTTGATGGAATTATTATATTTAAATAATATATTGAATATAGAATATATAGATTTATATTTTTAAAGTATGATTATATCTATGTAGATATACGATAATCCAAATCCTGCGTATTTCAATGAGCGAGGTGGATATGGTATATAAGAAAAAGAAAGAAATAATATTTGATATAGGAGATTTATTATGTTATAAATATACACTCACCGGCACGAAAAACGGGCACTTTCTTATTATATGAATAAGTCTTTTTACTGGAAACGTTATTTATTAGGTTTGACATGATTAAGTTACTAAACTACTGTGTAATTAAATGATGTAGAATCGTTTAGAAAAAGAAAAACGGTTGCTATTGTAAAACCATAAAAATTACAGACACTTTCTCAAAATAAACAAGAACAATAAACCTACAATAATCAACATTAATCTTGCATACGCCTTGAAAAATTCGCTTAATAAGTTTAGGTACGTGGTGTGTTACCACAACGAACATCTATAACAGTCATTATTCTTCTAGGCATTCCTTCAATGAGCTGTCGTATGTTCTTTGTGGGATATTTTCCCATTCTTGCCGATGAACCTGCGGAAGCTGTTCAAGGGTGGTAGGAGCAGGTAGCTGATTACAAACTTCTACTGAGCATATCCCAGATCTGCTGGATACGATTTGGATCGGGACTACGTACTGCCAGTCCATTTGAGGAATGTCAACTTCATTCACGTAGTCTCTCACTACTCCAGCGATATGTGGCCTTGCGTTGTCATGTATGAGAAGTTGCAGCTCTCAGTAACCCCCTGAGAATAACGCACAACTCAGTTCGTACTTCCGTAGATATTCCGGCTCGCACCATGACTGGGTCACTATGAAAGCTGACCCCTTGACAAAAAGTACAGGGTGCATGACGCTCTCCCGTTCGTCGCCACACTCTATCACGTTCCCCCCTAAGACTAAATCTAAGGGCCCCTAAGACTAAACCGTGACTCGCCGGTAAACAACACACGACTCGAATCGCCATTCCTCCAATTTTGATGGTCCATTGCAAGTTGTAACCGGGCAACTCGATGTTATCTGGAAAGCTGTGGTCCTGTAGCCGGTCTTCGTTCAGTCAGATTTGCTTCTGCCCGCCTCCGTCTAACGGTCCTTTTTTACACATTAACATTGCGTACCTCTTTCAGTTGATCTCTGAAACAAGTCGGTCGTCTTGAGCGGTAATCCTTCTTCGTGGACCTGTTCCAGGACGCTGGGTGTACAACCCAGTCTCCAAAAATCGTATGTAAAGCCGCTCTACATTGCTTCGAGGTACCCCGTACCTGTGCAACTATTGCAGCCACTGTTTCCGTTGGAACTGAAATGTTTATCGAACAACTTGGTGGAAAATAAACAATTTGGCGTTTGTAACAACAAACAAAACTAACTAAACATTTGAAGATCACTCTAGACACTTGATTACAATATGATATAAAGTGCGACATATCCAAAGTTGTACATCATCCAGTTCTTAAAAGAGGAAACCAATCACAAAATTCCCCTCCTTTTCAACGCTATTAGATAAATTTGTGCCCGTTTTTCGTGCCTGTGAGTGTATATACCTAAAGTTAAGTATATAAAACCATAATATGTACCATAACATAAATTGGCGGCCAACGTGGAGCCAGTCATAGAACTTATACTCCCATAGCATTTTCCAAACTAAATGATGATTTATATTTATTTCCGATAACAAGCATTCTATTTGTTTCTGAATTTATATAATTTACATTACTTTGATCTACACTTAATTAATGGAAAATTTTACTGTTGAAAAAATCAATTATATGTATATTAATTGTTTTTATGATATATTTACCAAACAATAGGTTTATCTAAGAAACATTTCCGTAACACATAACCTAAATAAGTTGTAGCTGCTTGAGTGTAATGTAAATTACGTCTACATAATTTAACAACAAGTTCACGGGCCATGTTACCCTTGTATACATGCCTATTCTGTAGACAAGATCCAATACTCCCACGGTGATTTGCATTTTGTTTGCCTGTTACTAAACATGCTGACTAATTGGGTGTATACTTATTGTAACTGTATTGTGGTTCTCAAAGTAGGGAGGTAACAGCAGCAATTAGAAGTATATTTTTCATATCTTTATTTCTTCATATATTATAGGTATCCTTTATCTATCTATTAATTAATTAAATTAATCCTACAGACGTACAAATTCAAGTATAAAATAAAAATGCAAATTAAGCAAACTGACTTATTCCATTTAAATTATTAAAGAAGGTATCTTCATTATAGGTATCTTCCATACGATACATCGTTGACAATGGTAATGCCTGCAATGAATTGGTTCTGGAAAAAAACGAAGGGAACATATCGGAGAGGAACTAGGAATACGTGGTTCAAAAGAAGAGTACTGGAAAACAAATGAGGACAATCGATATTATTAGGTATTAGTTCTCACATGAACTTTGCTACCTGCACCTCAAGTCGATAGCTCAGGGGCAGAACACGATGTTTGGGTAACAGTCCATGGTAACCACAGTTTTGTTTAGAGTAAACTTTTTCGATAGAAAGTTGTAAGTAAATGCAACAGGGACCCCATACAAGAGAAGCGTATACTAGTTTACTGACTACAGGCGCAAAATATAAAGTTTTTAAGAGAGAGACATCAGTGAAGTATCTGGAAGAGCGCAAGATAAGCCGCACAGTCTTTGAGGGGGAAACATAAAAGCGGGTTATGAATGGTCCAAATCACGAGCGAGAAAAACTCCTATAAAGCCTCTAGGCGCATAAGATTTACACCATTTATATTATAGCTGGAATCTATAAAGTGTATCTTCAATTCGTAAGAAACGAATAAACAGTCAACTTATAAGGACCATAACGAAATTAAATTAAACTGAATCGTCCCAAGTTCCAATGGAAGGCTACACTTTCAACTCGCCCATGTAAGCAAAAACTGGGTAAGACAATTTCGTCATTTAGAAAGGGTGAAAAAAGTAGGGGTTCTAGACGAGATTTTCGCGGGACTCTTGATTTGGTACAGAATTCAGAACACTTGTATCTATTGCAAAACACGTAATAGTATATTTCTGTTGGGTAAGATTTGCGAGGCGCTAGTAAAGAAGGACTTGAACTACATGGCTTGATTTTTTTTAATAAATGTTACCAAACGCCTTACTAAAGTTAGATTTTGAGTGACAAGATATTTCCTAATAGATTGGATTATGGATATATAAGGTTGGTAACAGTACATCCTCCATAGATAAAATCATCCGGATAATTTGAAATATAAGGTTTTTAGTTATGATTCAGACATGAGGAAGTATTCAAATACAGTGTGCTGTTTTGTCATTTATTCTCCTCGAGTTTACTTTTATTGCATACTTCCCTTGTCAGTGCTTACTTACATAAATTGATTTAACAAATTGAACATTCTTGTTTCTCGGGGATCATTAAAATTTACGCGACAGAAGTGGAACGAAGCATCGCTATTCGCGCAATAAACGCCGGTACAAGAAGATTGACGGGGCATTTCATTAAATGCACGTTACAATTTACTAGCAATGACAAGTGATAGATTGAGTCTACAGCCGAAGAAGTTCCGAAATGTTCCTCTTGAAGCTTGTACTTTCCAACTGCTTTGGCCAGGTTCCGTTCTTCATATAGCTCTGAACACGTTTTTTAAATTACTTTCTTTCGATAATAATTGACTAATGGAATTATTGTATTTTTCAAGCTGGCTTAATTATTGTTCAACTGTGGAGACAATTGCACTGAAATTGGAGGATGCCACATTTAAAGAAACAACAAAATCAAAAACTATAAAGGTTTCGTCTGAAAATCAAGGACAAACATTTAGACATGGTCGAAATTAATAAAATGAAGAGCTCTTCTTGGTATTTCTCGTTCGAAAACGTCTTACGTTGGCATTAAATGATGTTAGAGGTTCTCGCTTAAGTCTCCTTAGTTAAGCTAACAAGAATACATATGTGTCAATAAGGTTGTATGCTTAACCCTGCAGCACTCAGCTTGTCATTTCCACTAACCAACTCACGTGGGATAGTACAGTATCCCTAGTTGTTTTATCACGTGTGAGGCATAAATATGCTTGGTTTTACTTAAAAGGCAGATAAGTTATGTTGATGCAAAGTATAGGAAACGCAAATTCGAAAAATATATTAAACTTATTTGATGTAACATGTCTTTTAAATATAGAGTAAATTGTTTTGAACTATATTAGTCTTGGTCCACACCTCGATCTTCCGTTGAACATACACATTTATTGCAAATATACTTTGAATGGTCTAAGTAAACCCACTTGTAGCACTAGCTACAATACTTCTTTTGTTCTTTTATTCTGGCTTCTAAAGCAGAAAAGAAAACTTTCTCGAAGTCACGATGCATTTGCTTTCAAAAATCGATCGCGGTGTCTGCCTGATTTTTCCCACCTCAGAGAAATTTTTTAACAACTTCTAATTGTTATTTTTAGCTCACTTGAAAGCTCATTTGGCAGTGAGACGTCACCTAGTTGTTGCATAACATAGGTAAATGTAATAACGGCATTAGTTTTTAATTCTTTTGGATATGTAGTTCATACGTCAAAAATTGACAGGCGAGAAATTTGCAGTAAAAAAGTAAAACTGGCAGGCTAAACAAATAAATTATGAGAACCATATGATAAATAACAGTTATGAATAGCATTACACAAATTTCTTGGAGTACACAGATGCGCATTGATCTTGCAGTGAATTTAAGCCACTAGCAAGAGTTTGCGACCATTGTCTATGGACACCGTAGTTTGTTCCTCACTTTTTCTTGCGTAAATGTCAAACAAATGTTACGAAATGTAAATATTTATATTGACATATGAAATATTTTTAATTGAGTAAGCTACAAAAAAGTCTTTTTTTCACCTAGATTCATAAAATAACGCACTGTGAGGCGTCCGAAACACCGTCAAACTAACGTTAAAACATGACATGTATTTGCTGTCATATTAGGTCGTCATTTTTACGTTCCAAGGACGATTTAGATAACGTAAATGTAAAGATTCATCTGAGTAAAAAATAACGTGAATACAACGTGACATTGCCGGCTGGGTATTAATAATATACAATTAAAATCACGCAAGGTGAGCCCTCAGTCATTATTTATTGTACTTACAACTTTCCAATCCGACTTAGATGAAATCCAGTAACGTAAATCTATTAATACGTATTACAATGGAAACATAAAGAGTGATTGTAACGTATAACCTTTCATTTGATTATACCACAAATATCTGAGATTGGGGCCTCATTTTTCGTGATTCTGACTGTACATATACGAAAATTTGAAGACCTAACTGAAATAGGTTGAATATTTTGAAACCACGCAGGGTATTGATCGTAACAGCAACGAGGGTTTACCCAACTCGCACGTATTAACAAAACGTGATGAATATGAGATACGAATGCCCTAAACGCTCACAAAATAATTGGAACATCCCTGATTTACATTTCATATATCTTTGCGGGCAAAAATATTATATATTTGTTTTTCATATATATTAAGTGCTTACGCGCGCGCAAGCAGAAAAGATTTAAACCGAAATGGAACCGAAAGCGTAAATATTTTTTTATCCCACAGAATGCCGGTAATGAATTTCGCGCGACCATCGCAGGCCATTACAGCGGTAGCTTCCTGATACGGTTTTGTTAGCGCACTTGGCGGTTTGCATTAGAATGAGCGAATTCAGGACGCGACGTTCCGGATTTTCCCTGTTTGAATTGGAGCCAACAGAAAATCATAAAACGCAGCAGATAGCGGAACGCGACTAAAGCTGCGGCGGTGGCGTTTTGTTATATACTTTCAGAATGTCTTCGGACGGAATGAAAATATTTCGGGATTTAATAAAAGCGGGTGAATAAATTCAATGGACAGAAAATTCTTAATTTTATTTCTAACATTTTTGAAATTTTCTAATACCTAAATTGGCTGGTTTTTGTATCTACAGTACGCGTACAAACTAGTCTGTCGAGTTAACTAAAACTCATATAAAGGTCTATCGTTTTCGTCCGATGGATTCAAATCGGATTTTAACTGCGACGTCGGTATACAAATTATATGAACTCTAAATAAATTTTAAAGAAAATTGTATGGCGTCAAAAACGACACTTCAAAATTTACAATTTTTTTTGTACTAACCGTTATAGTTCCTGAGATCTTTTAGCAAATCATTTTCTTTTTGATTAAGTTTGGAGGGCCCTTCACCAAGGTACTCTATGAGTGTATAACGTTTTATTCATTTCGGAATTTTCAGGTAATTTCGTTACTCAGCCAACTATCAATCCTACGGAAATTAGATGATTCGTCCTGTGGTTGACGTTTAGTTAGTTAACCGTAAAAATGCCATTATCGGCGCATGGTTTTTTGCTGGAATCACCATACTAGCAAAAGCAATGAAAGGGGTACAAGCGTTAAAGACGGACTCGAGTTTCTGCCTACCAGGCGTCATCAGCCCCTCTCCGAATGCTAAACCCACTTTCATCGCTAATGCCTCGCGAAGTAATTGTCCTAGCCACTTGCCTGCGTCACGACATACCCCATCTAGGGGACACAGGTCAAACACACAAGTCACCGAGACAAATGCAATAGCGCCAGTAATGCAGTACACTAGATGAAGTGTACTGCATTACGGTTAATTGTTTTTGGCATTTTTGATGTTTCTTATGTTTAGTTAATTATTAGGGTTTAAAATTTCCTGTGTTCTAAGCTATATCTCAAGTTATCAATTAAAAATTTAATAAACATACCCATGTTTACTAATGCAGAGAAACAAGTTCTTGAATCAAACAAATATATTTTTTAAATTATCTCTCCAACTGAAAAGTTCATTTGTATCAAAGAATTTTTTTTAACAACGTGCTGAATTTGTTTGATGAGACAATTATTTCTGTTTATATACTTTTGGTATATATATATACTTTTGGTATAAATAAATAAAAAACTAATAGGTAATCAGCGACAGCTTTTTTTATAGATTAAATAGCACACACTTCTGGACGATGTTAAGGTCAAGTTAATACAAGACCTTTAAAACAAAGAGTACTGGGCCAAAAGCTTAATCCTGCGACACTCCAAGCTATATCGATAAGGAGGGAAAATAAATATATTTTTGACCATTTTTCAATTTAAAAGGTATTTTGACATACCGAGCGCGATCAGACGCAAACGAGGGAAACTAATCAGAATCGACACCCCACACGCCGAAATAATGGAGTGATCTGATAATAAACACAATCGAAAGCCCGCGTTAAGTCACAGAATACACTCGCAGCATATTCAACAGCATTGAAGCAGTCAACAATTTCGTTTATGATAGCCGTTCTAGTGAAGTGACGCTGAAACCATGTTGCCTATTCGAAATTATGTTATTGCTTTTGAAATGACTTAATAATCTATCAAGCATAGCATTTTCTAAGCTTTTTTTATGTATTGAATAGATCACCGATGTTTTCATGTTTTAGGAAAAACACCACAAGTAAAAGACAGATTAGGCAGCCATGTAAATGGCTGAACCAAAAAAAGGTGCCAGCGAACGAAGTAAATCGGACGGTACATTGTCCGATCCACCACCACGGACATTTTTTCAGACCCTCATATAATACTCTTAGGGTTAATCTAGAAACAAATCACTAAAGGACAGTATATAAACAAGAGTGACGTTGCAAATACATAAAATGCCCTAAATAATTCGTTAGAGACTCACCACAAAATGATATTCATGACTTACGCCCACCCTCAATCCTAAAATGGCAGAAAGTTTCCACATAAAATAACACAACAGAATATATTTAATATCCGCTCAATAATGTTCAATAAGAACCGGTGCAAACTGTATATTCATAAAAAAACAAAAATTAGTGATGACAGAAATGAAAATCTTTGATCAACACTGTATATTTACGGTAACAGGGACACGAATGATGTTACAACATAAAATGGCCGGTTACTACGAAGCCTGAGTCTATATTATTACATGAAATAAGTATTGTAATAAATCGCTTTGATTGAATAATGGATAAATAACAGAAGTGAAAAAAAGAATGCGTTGGTTATTTTGTGCGTTTGTGTCGTGGTCTTCTTTTGGAGGAAGGCCTTAACGGTAGCTTCGCTTACGTGCGTCCCTTGCGTTGCAGCAAAATCCCAAAATCTGGCTCTGGGAGTAATTTTACCTCTTCAAGGTACACTAATTTGCGATCTGAAATCGCTGCTCAGTAACTGATTACTCTCAAACTATTGTTTGTCCTCTTATAGATGATTACAACATAAAATTGTAAAGGACAACTTGCTTGCTACTCGCTAGAAAAAATAGCTACCGCTTCTCTCTTTCGTTAGATGTTATTTGTCAGTTATCTGCTTGCGCGGCCGGTATAGTATACTGGTAAGTAGTGTACAGGTGGTAATAAATAGCTGATTGATGCAAATTTGACAGTAATAGGCATAATTCCCTTTAATGTCGACGTTTATTATGCTGTGTGGAGAGATGACTTCCTCTATTTTTCACAATATCCTCATTTTCCTTGCAGTAGTTTTTATTTGGTTCTTTTCGTTTACTTCCATATTTTAATGTAGGAATAGTAAATGTTCTATGAATTTTGACCCTAGCGCGTTTGGATACTTGTTTAAGAATATTGATTTCAGCGCATGGAGGCATGTTATACTTCCATTTTGTTATCTATATTTTCTGCTACCTATAACTGCTCCTAAGTATTTCAGGTCCTTCGTGACGTTTATGCTCTTTTTACGCCTCAGGGTCACCTATTCCTATTCCTCTTTTAATACAATAAAAATGGTGCATTTTTTAAATCAATTTTCATTTGGAGCTGTGAAAATGAGGTCGTCTACATATAGTTATCCTATCTTAATTGCTTGTTTGAGATGTCAAATTCTTACGTTTATGTCCTTAGTCAATTTGGTTACTTTCCTTGCTACGTCATTCATGACAGCAATGAATAGCGTCGGGCCTAAAATCCCCCTCTATCCAAACCCTTTCAGTGCACTAAAAGAATTTGCGTACCTTAGGGCCAAGCGCATATATAAAAAACTCTCCGTTTCCACTCAAAACTCTTTCAGAAATTTGGCTGATCCTGAAGATACAATTTGCATGCATCTTCCAGGTCTGCTTCATTTCCTATGAATGATATCTCCAGAACCCTTCTGATACTGTCTACGATGCGGGAGGAATGGCATCATTATCCAGGCCTAATAGCTCTTACTGTACATAATTGTGACGAGAAATACCATTGTAGGGGGCGCTCAAAACAGATATGTTGGCAAATATCTAGTGCAAACTACATAAAAATAAATAAGCATAATGTGTAGATTGTGCGCCAACTAAAATTTGGAAAATACTTTTATCTGTTGGTTTGTTTTTAGTTGCAGCAACTAAAAGGGTTTTTCTTAACTTGGCATAACCTTTTGTTTTGAATTGAGAAGTAAAAGCAATGGTATTGACGGTCGTTTGATATTCACTTTCGCAATGCAATTACATAGCAACTGTTCGCATAAATTCTGGCTTTCCGCGTAAGATTCGCTAGGGATGTTTTATCGTGAAATGTAAGTGGGTCAGAAGAGTGCTAGCCGGTCGTAAACAATGTCATTGCGACACGAGACCGTCATAAATACGAAACGAAACGGTGCGTGGAATAGTTAATATACCGGCGCAGCGTGAACCTAGGCGGACGGACCATGACGCGCACCTGCTACTAACTCCGACGATCTGGAGGCGGTTATCAGTAGTTAACCGCGCGCTATAGCCCTGCGGCATCCGGAATTATCCGCGGCTGTAGAAGGATGCCCGCCCAGACGCACGCAATGTAATGAATTCCGCACGGGTCCGTACCACCAGACGTGCAAATTCCTATCGAGCGAATGCGATAACACTAATCATGTCGTGACACATGAATACCAAATTAGTTCGTGATTCCCGATTGTTGCACTAATTGACAGTAAATGGTTGGTGGCTTATAATGCTACACTGCGAAATATCTCAATGCTTTATCTTTAAGAAAGTTACTGAAAGGCAGTGGCGAAAAGCGGTTGTTTTAGTCAACAGCACTGTATTACGCAAACTATATATGAATCCAGTTTTAAAAATCCCGAGCAATGAAAAGAAAGAGAAGTAGGAAATAATAAAATATATAAATAATGAATTACAAACAGGTACGCATGATATATTACAAACATGAAGAGGCTCCTTCATAGTAAGTTTTAAAATCAAGCTAAATTGATGTTTATACCTTCGTTTTAGTGTCTTCAACTTCCATTATCCCTTATTTCTTTCCTTTATACCCCTTCTTTACCTGAAAGTTTATTTCAATAATCTTTAATGACTGAGAATTCTCCATTGTTGCTCGGTAGCAGAATACGAATTGTAAAAGTTTATACTATCATAACAAAGATGGCTTTAGAAGCATTTAATTATCTATTCCAGAAGGTAACCTATATTGTGTGTCTGAATGTATTCGCAAAAGCAACCTACACATTTATTTAAATTAAAGCAAGGTGGATGAATGATCATCTTTGAGGGTGTAATTAATTATCCATATGTACCTAGTGCAGAGAATCCGCCACACCAAAGTTGTTTTGAAATTAGCAGTCATGAAATTCAAATAGCTAAACTGTGACTAAACTAATCCTAGGCGACACTATTTTCGTAAATGCACGAATAGATTTATCTTTGGCAATCTGCACATCAACACACAAATACTGCGTGTTTATTAATGTAGTTACGGAGTAAAATAAATGGTTATAATTGTGTTCATAACAACTAACATTAGTAACCGTTTGTAATAATTACAGCGATAGCCCATATATCACTGGTACGTTTCTCGGGCACGTCCGGTATCATAGCCATGGGCGCGTGAAGGAGGGAGAATCTATACGCGACGGATTGTGCCGTATTTCGCGAAAGCGAAATAGAGACGGAGAACGCAAAGAAGAATAGCTTTTGTCTCCGCCGACCGAGAGAGAGTTAGAAGGGATGAAAGACGAGAAAGACATTGATAAAGGGAGATAGTACGTGGCTGATCTCCGGGGATGGGCAGATTTATAACTGGGGAGAGGCGATCATTCCCGAAGTACACATCTCGGATATTCTCAGGCATCCGCAGGAGTCACGTCAAGAAGAACGGTAATTACCGGCAAGATGGCGCTGCCTGTCGCCATAGATCATAAGTGGTGTATAGTGCTGGAATTAAGTCTTGATAGGGAAACGCCGGCGACGATACGGCACCTCCTAAGGCTGCCAGGCAAACAGCCAACCCGCAAATTTAATATCGATCAGGGTGTATCTGTACGCGGGATCATATGGAAATCAGATTTCTCTATTATTGCGTCTGGACTTGTAAAATTTACTTCTGTGCACTAGCACATTGAACTGAAATTCCGACTCAAACTTCATGTCTTGTTGATACTTTGTTATATATGTTTTCAATCTTACAACTTAGAAATAAAGCCCTTGTTTTTTCCGTTTCCTGTCATCATTCCAATATGATATTCCATATCGTACAAGTCATGCGATTTCAATATTTGAGTGTGGACATCACAAACTATCATAATATCCTTGAGGAAATAAAACGCATATGACAAAAGGAACGCAAATCGGGGATTGTCTGACAGCCGGGACCTGGAAGAATAGATACAAGAACACAGAAGCCAATATAAGAATATAGTAAAGTTATGACGAGACCAATACTGGCGTACGATTCTGAAACCAGACAGGCAAAGAGAATAAAGCAGACAATGAGGTGGAAAGATATTGAAGTGCTGTGTTAGGCAACCTAACAAATCCGTAAGAGACAGCTGTACGATACGATAATATTTGGTCAAATAGGCAAAAAACGGAAGAAGAAATGGAAATAACATAGGTACATGTACAATGAACCAAAACAGACTGGCTAGGATTTGTATAAAGGAACAACCACATGGAAGAAGTTCAACCGGAGGGATGGATTCAACATGGCGATTCGCCTCCACACAGAAATAAACAATATATTCAACATATGTGCATATGACTAATATATATTTAGACTAATATTTTTTTGGACAATCTCAGTCGTATAAATTTGTATGGTGATGACATTTCTGTTGTTATATCTGATAAAGTAAGAGAAGGTCGGGAATATAAATGTAATTATTTTCTTGACAGGCTTAATCTGTGGTTGAGCGAACCTAAACTCTTATTAAATGTAGATAAAACCCAATATGTGATATTCCACAGTAGGCAACATAATGTACCGTCACTTAATCTTTGTATTGACGGTGAAATGACATCATCTAAGGATAGTTCTAAATTTTTAGGCCTACATTTGGATCAGAGTCTTACATGGAAGAACCATACTGAATATTTAGTTTCTAAACTCAATTCCTTAATGTACCTATTTCGCAATTTAAAGTATGTACTAACAAGAAATCGGTTGATGACTACATATTATGCTTTAGTTGAGAGTAGACTGCGATATGGCGTTGGTTTTTGGGGAGGATTGTTTGCTGTACATGCTGTTTTAGTGACGCATAAACGAATTATGAGAATCATCGCAAATGCATGCAGTACCTATAGCTGCAGGGAGCTCTTTCGAGAATTTCAAATATTGTCATTAATGGGCTTACACATTTTCGAACTATCTGTACATATTTTTTTGAACAAGGCAAAGTTTGTGAAGAGTAGTGAAATTCAGGGCTACGGTGTGAGGACTGGCAATCAGTTTAGGGTTCGTTTTGCTAGACTGAAAGTTAGTAAATTGTTTCCAAATTGTATGGGCTTAAAATTATTTAACTCTCTGCCATCGAATTTAACTAAATGTGAACATGTAAATAATTTCAAAAATATGTTAAAATCTTATTCGACTGATAAAGTCATTTATAGTTTAAACGAATATTTCAATTAATATTTTATCCTTTCTTTTTTACAAAACCCATACACCTGTGTCATCTGGATTGATTATTATTATTATTATGGTTATTATTTTGTTATTAATTTATACAAACTAAATACATAATTAAATATAATCATAATCAACAAGTATTCAGAACGTCTCTAAAATAATTCCATGAATGTATCATTGATTGTGTTTCCTGTCTTTCTGAGGGTTGTTGTAGGTGTTCTTCTTGAGACATTGAGAGGGGCTAAAGCTGCGTTCGCTTCTAGAGGTGAGATTTTGTACGTGAAACGCTTCCCTTTCCAGTAGAAATGGACAAAAAATTTCTTTATTTAACTTCATAAAAAATTGGTCACATAGTGGATTTAGGCGTAAAACACGAGTCGGAGGGTATCATATCGTGCCGTTCTAAAATAAGAAGTTCCGAAGTAAGTAGCACCCCAATGATATCCACCCTTCTCGGGGTCGCTCCGACCAGCTCAGTGAAGACGGCGGGGTTAGAAGGGTTGGCGCCACCTCCGTGAGAAAACGTTCTTTTTCTCGAGATCCAACGTACGGAGAAACGCGAGTGAATATCCTCTGAGTGAATAATTCTTACTAGTTCAAATAAGCAAGACAACTCTGGTGTATAAATAGAAATGTATTGATATGAATACTTAAAAGATCAAGTAAAACAAAAAAAAAGGTTGCGATACTAATTTAGGTTAATGTTAACATTGGTTTTGCCGGAAACCATAGAATAGATAGATCACTCAACTTTACACTAATATACAAAATGGCTGAAGGCAGTTAAATTATTAAATTATCAAAGTTAAAATTAATACCAACACAAAAGATATATATTTAAATGTTCAAGACTTCCGATGAATGCCAATTGTTATAAAGAAAAGGTTATTTTGGGTATTTGGGTATATGGGAAAAGGATGTCATCCGCCGGGTTGTAGATAACTCCTTCTACCTCGGCCGCTTGGTCCTATTGTGGAGCGGATGGCATCCTAGAGTTCATCCAACACGTCCAGGCCCGTGAGGTAGCTCAGAATCTTGTTGTATGAGAAGTTTTTCAGGTCAGCTAGGGTGGTAATGTCCCTCCCAAAAATGGTGAACCTGATGCGGGTGGCGGCGGGACAGTGGCACATAACGTGCTCTACTGTTTCTTCATCCTCCATTATATTATTCGGTATTCGGTTTCTTCCGATAATCCGATTCTGTGTAGGTGTTTCCTGAGTTTGCAGTGACCTGTAAACACAGAAG
>JARFOC010000148.1:175861-202348 GCA_031763485.1 Osmoderma eremita
ATATGCCAATTGCCGGTTCTGGACCCTGGAAACAACCCGCAGCGCCCTCTTTTGCAAGGGCGTCGGCTGCCTCATTATCCTGAATGAGGGAGTGACCCGGGACCCATATTAGGGTTAGTTTATATATTTTCACGAAATTTACTTCAAAACTAATATTCCGTAACAATCCGAAAACACGTGTGACTTTGACCACTTGAAAGCTTAAATAGAACGAACTTGACTATCAATCTTCCCACAATCCCTCACTCTAGATTTTATCTGACATCGATTTCTATGCGATAGCCTATAACCGATCGTTATCGATGCTACCCCCAATTCGTACGGATAATTTATTTTATTTACAAATATACTTTGCTTGAAATCGGCACTTTACAAATCTTCGTAACGTGATTTTATTTCTAGGTGTATATCAAGTCAGTGGTCACTGGTATATCACAGTGTTATTTTTAAAAATATGGTAGGCTACAGGCGTATGGGAAACAACCGAAGATTTATTAACATTTAACAGTAATTTGTGATTGTCAAAAGCATATGGAACACTGAGAGACAAAATTTGTGTAAAGATTTTTGTCATCGGCATATGCTAGGACTGGTTAGGAAGGTTGTTGAAGAAGTTTGCCAATAAATATATTGAATGAATAGATCTTCTTCGAAATATCATGGTAAAACATCCTTCCTGAAGTGATTTTAATCGCTTCAAATGTCAAGTCGTGCCTGACTATTAAATGTAAAGCTTTTATACAAATGAATGTTTTGCCATTACTCATTAGGCTGCATTTTTATTTTAAATCAGCCCACCTTCCACTCTAACGTAATATGAGTTACGTAGTGGGAGATGAAATATCAATCGCGCATAAGGAATTTCTTCAAACTGTTACTGCCTTATAATATACTCGCTTCATACTAAAAATGGAAGCATATTGCTATCTTTCTCTTAACAATATATTAAACTAAACAATATAATTAAGGGACTGGAATTGAAATAATTAATTTTTATATGGCAACGCAATAAACATACTTCATTTAATATATATTCAGACTATCCCGTTATTCAAATAAATAGTCTCCCTTTATTCTCTATTAAAATTATTACTAAGCGGGAAAGTTATAAAGTCTCTCTTCAAAAACTCCGCCGTAACTCGTAAAAGTAATGAGAACCTCGGTTACACTCGATCGTAAAACAACCAGCATGACTTATATTGTCACCTGGGAGTGTAGGAAATTCAAAAGTGGCTGGGTGCTCAATTATAGCGGGATCAGGTCGAAACCGTAACTCCGCTTTGAAAGCTCCCGAACGCGATGTCTACTTTTCGTTGGCTTTAAGTCAACTCCTGTCTGGGAATTTCTAAAGTCAACATTCGAGCGCCTCCATTCCTCGACTCCTTTACTGGAGATTTTGAATTGATTCGATCGTGGAGAGAAATTGATTTCCCTTATCGCCTAGGTCTGCCTGTGTGCGTAGCTCGTCGTAAAAAGAAAGTTCGCGCCAGTAAAACGGTAATCTTCAAGAAATAAATTGTATATCTCTATTATGAGAGCGCGTGTATAGGCGTAGAAGTTGTTCGCGTACTGTGGTTATGTGAGGAAAACTGTAGCGATATGATATTGCCGTGGTAGTTAATTCAGTGCTATCGTAAAGCTTTTATTGATCCTAGTCGTATTCAACGCTCCGACGACGCTCCAGATACTTCTGCATCATTTGATAGCACGTAAGCACAGGCATAAATTGCTATAGAGTTTATATTTGCAGCATTTCGTGTATATAGATTTTCTTTTGTTATAATTTTTCACATTAATTTAGATTATTACATTATTTGGTGCTAATGAAGTAATTCTCATATTGAAATGCCAAATAAGTTCAGTTTAGTTACCTTAATTAATACAAGGAATACCATTGTACAGCATTAAGAAAATTATTTCAATGGCTGAATACTATGATTAAACTTCTAAACTCTTATTTTAGACATTTTAATTTTCTATGATTAATTATAGCCGGAAATTATTGCAACGTATATAAATTTGAAACTAATGAAAGATGGTTTAAAAGAAAACAATATTTTCATCAATTGAACTCAATAACTATATATACAAATCATAAAGGCTGTGCGAAAATACAAATGGATATTTGTTTTTGTTAATTGATGTGAGAGTCCTGAGTTGTATTCCCACAAGAACTAAAATCATATAACAAACTTTTCCTACCAAGCTGTTTTATCATAGCTACTAGGACGAAAAACTTCTAGAGCCACCCTGCTCATTCTGTAGAAATCAATCTTAGAAATCTTATTGAGACTGTACTGTAGGCGGGCGGTACATCTATTGTTTTCGACTTATTTGAAACATTATTAATCCGTAACTCGTCCAAGACATATAATCAAATGCTTACATATTTCAGTTTGAGTATCCCTACATAAAATCGCGATACATCAGATTTAATCGCTCAATCGTCTGTTGAACATGCAAATACCAGTGCTTAGAAAATATTTTTAAAAAAATTCGTACATCAAAAAACCACACAAGATTTCTTAAACACTGGTTATACTTTTACGAGCATAACAAAGAGCATGACCTTGATCCACTTTACTTATATCAAATTCCTTTTCCGAGCTGTAACAATTACCGTAAGAAAGTACATTCCCTTGGTCCAACTTTAAGTCGATTATGAAGTGTATTACGTGATGATTTAAATGCCGGGATAGCGCAGTGGTAAGAGCGTTAGGCATCTGTACAGGATGTCGGGGTTCGAATCTCCGTTGCGGCAGCTGATTTTGCTAAAGATCGGTTGCATCAAGGGTGGTCGGTACCTCTCCCGGTACCCTTCAGTGTTGAGCATAAATCAACACTGCTACCCTCTACGGCGAGGAGAGGCAGTAACAAGCCATACATTTCACACACACAGCACCTCTCCATTAGGATACAAACAACAACAAACGTGATTATTTATAAGGAAAATCGATTAACTTTGATGTAAATGAAAGAAGATCAGTAAAGCAGTTGGATGTAAATGTTTGCACTTCTTTTGAAACGTGAATTGAAACAACTTCCGTGAGACATCAACAAATTTATTTTTCTTCCTAACAGCATTTACACGGATCACAATAATTTCCGTGAACGAAGATTCGTTATCGATAGGCTTAAACTGTCGTGTGCGCCTTAGGGCATCCACATAAACTCAACCGATCTACTTGCGTGTCGAAAACCGCATAGTGAGATTTGCAGCATCCAACTTCCCCCGGTAACATCGCTACGTCCACCTGCATTTATATTCCCCTGTCGGAAGACTTGCCCAGTCGCCGTGACTGCAACGGAATACGTCAGCGTTCCAAAGTAGAGACGGCTAACTCTAGCGGGAGCGTACTTACTTTATGGTACGTAGTATGTCAAGAATGAAATGGGACCACCGTTAAAGTTGGAGTAGCACGAATTTCTGCAATCTTGTTTATCCATCCGAATTGCATTACATATGAGGATAAAATGTCCCTAGATCGGTCAGCGTGTACTTTAGTCGAACTGTTTTCCCGGTAGTTTGATGATCTGGGACTGTTAGCTTCAATTTATTCCAACGCTATCTATACGCGTTCAGATTTATATTTATGTCCAGCTCTTATGTACTGCAGTAAAATACGCGATTTTTCTAGTTGTAATAAAATTTTAACGAAGCGCTATTTTAGAAAACAGATCACTGGGCACAAAAAGGAGAAGATGGGTTGTAAAAAAGAGCCAACATCAACGGAGAAGATACAAATCTACGTTTTATATTCAAATTTAACGAGTATTTTCCAAAAGAAAACGAATGCAATATATTTTTGCCTCAGGCGAATGTATACAAAGCACTTGAAAACTTTCACTGCCTCACAATCTTTCTTTTAAGGAACAAACATAGTGCTGGATACTCCTTAGATGCTCACTTTACATGGCCAACTCCATTTATGGTAATCAATAAAAATCTTGCTTCTTACCATATAACATTCCTAGCAATATATCAGTGCTTTGCTAAACCACTCCAGTAATAAATCAAATTAATTGAGATACTTAAACAGAAAGAATAAATATTGTAATATCAAATTTCTAATATAATTTATAATGCACATATGTACATTCCTAATTTTTATGAATCTTTCATATTAATATAATAATTTGCTCTATAGGCCGTGAAGGCCTAGGGCCAATAAGATACTAATATTAGAAACTTTCTAGAAGTGCTCTACGGACTACATTTCTCCATTTTCGTGTAATCCCTATCATTTCCTTCCAATTTCCTATTTTCATTTTTTTAGATCTTCATCCACTTTATTCATCCATCTCTCTCTTGGTCTTCCCTTTCTCCTTTTCCCTATTGGCTAAGGGCCAATTTTGGCAACCTATCTCTGCTTAGTCTTTCTACATGCCCCAGCCGTCTTATTCTTTGGGCTTTGGCAAACGCTACGATATTAGGGCCTTCATATGCTTCTTCTACTTCTAGATTTGTGCGTCTCCTCCATCTTGCCTCGGTTCTTACTCCTCCATATATAGCACACAGCATTTTTCTCTCCCATCTTCTTATCTGCTCCTCTTCCAGCTTATTCAGGACCCACGTCTCACAGGCATATATGGCGGTAGGTGTTATGACTGTTTTATAGATTCGCTCTTTTGTTTTCTTTGATACATATTTCGATTTCATGAGACCCTTCAGGCTTCCGTATTTCCGGTTTCCTTTGCAATTCTTGCTTGGATTTGTTGTTCTACACTCCCAAATTTTTCAATATTAACTCCCAAGTAGACAAATTTACTTACTCTCTCGAAAACATATTTTTTGTGTTTTTTGCTTTTGAAGTTTCATACATTCTGTGAATCTTGCATCTTACTTGACGGTATTTTAAAATTATACTTACAATCTTCTTTAAACGATGCTTGCAAAATACAAAGCAAGGTAATTGCAACTTTAATTTGTAGCAATCTGCACCCTACAAATACAAGATGTAATTCATAAGGAAGTCGATTACTAAATCACTGAATGACTTTCCAAGATTCTAGTCTACTTTAATTCTCTCAACTAACGACTGATATTTATTTTAAGTACAATCTCGAGAGATCTTACCATTGCTTTGAAATAGGTTTTAGCCTTGCAATCTCATTAAATCAAGGTTCATTGCATTAACTGCTCTAAAGAGACGTCTACATCACTTTAGACTTTTAGTATTTGGATCGATCGATTTTAATAGGGATAATTGAGTTATTTGTGAACTATAGACTTAAATCCTCAAAGTAATACGAGTAAGAATACACTGTTAAAAACGGTTACGGATGATGACCGATATATATTTCACGTTTAGTTATGATAATAATAATAATCAAACAGCATAGCTGATATAGTATACAGTCCAAGTCCGAAATATTAAAAAAAACAATATGTAGTAGTTCTAGTGATTCATAAGCAGCCGATCTATAAGCATTTACAAGAAAAAGTACTTTTTAAATGTCATGGGCTAGTTCCGGACTTGTACGTATCATCGTTATATAGGAACTGCAACGCATCGAGCTTTTATCACAGATCACTGATATTTTAGTTCATCTGATTTGGATATTACCAATAATAATAATGTTTATGTAATCCAATAACCCATTTGATATAGGACAAGTTAAAATACAATAAGTAAACAAGATAATTGTTCAGCACTTAGTTGATTTGTGTATTTATAATCTACGATAGATGTTTAAAAACAAAAACGAACTTGATTATTATTATAATTGACACATTCGAGAGAGTCTTGTCACAGTTGACAGAAAATACATTTTAATTTACAAATACTCCAAGAATTTCATTTATTACTCGGTCCGTTAACATAAAAAAACATTGGTCCTTCGAGCCGGATCGGGTAAGCCAGTAAGAGAAAATCGTGGACGCAATCATCCACCGCCGAGGTCAAGAGTAGCAAATAGTCACCGCCGCGGTCCTAGAGTGTTGCTGTTTGAATAATATGCGTATGCGGAGATTGTTTAAATTTTTGGAAAATATATAAATATGTGTAAAAATATATAAATAATATCTTGAAATCACACAACACATCTGCTTGTGTAGCAACAGATCCTCACGCAAACGCAGCTGTTTCGGGATACTAATGCCTCATCAGTGTACGACAGAAGGATGCCTGTTGCCCGTTTAGTACGCCGTATCGTCAGTTTCACATTAGAATGACTCCTCCGTAAAGCTCCAGATAAACTAACGCCGTGCTGGGACTCGCAACCGACAAAAATGCCACATTTTTGTCCCAATGTTACAATTTTGTTGCATATTATCTTTTCCATAATATTATTTCATTAATCATCGTATTAGGGGCATGATTGACAATGGGGGCCCACGAAATATTTAGGGAAGATTTCATTCATGAGCGACTTATTTATTAACACTGCAATAGGCTGCATGAAGTATTGGCAATTGGGTTTTATTATATTTTTGCTAATATCTCAAGGACAGCAATTAGCAGATTTCAGAGTAATAGTAGACCTTTGATGTCCAACATTCTTTGTTGGAATTGAGCAATAATTTCATTTGTAATATTAACAAAATAGTTATTCAAGACATCTGTGATCTGTGATAGGTCGGCAAATATATAGTTATCTTTTGCTATCTACTTAATAACTTTATGAGTATTTTATTTTTTACGTTGCTGTTAATGGTATTTCAAGTGTTTTACTTTAATTATTTTCGGATGTATATAGCTTTGCATTGGCAGATTTATACTTTTTATGGTAACTAAATCAAGATAATGTTGTGTTTCTGATGACTTAATGTAAAGTTCTTTTAATTTAAACAAGGATTTTATATTTCCAAGTAAAATCCAAGCTTTTCGATTGGACTGATAATTTGTTCTAATAGGAAATACTAAAATTTATATTTTATCAACAAATAATCCAAAACCACAACCCACCGTGTAAGTTGTGCACAAATCGCTCCATGCTTCTCTAGAGAAAAGAATCTGTAATTCAACGTAGCTTCTATCTGAGAATATTTAGTCGCAGACAGTCGGATCTAGCATTTTTTTCATATTTTATATTAGACTCACGCTGTATATGTAATTACCACAGTTTAATAATATGCAGACAACGTTTCTTTTCTATTATTTCAGCAAGAAATGATTCTACATTATTGATTATGTTTCTTTGTTTTCAGGCATGAAACCCAGGATGAAGAATCACTTTCGAGCTCACCAACTCAGCGTATGGTTACGTCTAATACCAGAGCTTCACCGGGCTGGCATGGAGGACGTGGTGGCCCGGCACAATCTCTTCCGAAATCACAACAATGCAGACCTCTACGACGGCGCAGTCCGTCCAGATCCATTATCGCGAGTCAGTTACTACAACCCGACCATGGAATTGAATTACAGACAGCGACCAAATTCAAGCTTAACTAGCTTGGAATCGCCTACGACTATGGATACAATCGTAACCACGTGTGTTAATGTGGTGTCTCCAGGCGGATTTAATCACCAATCGTTTCAAAATCAAAACACCTCAACAGACACCCTAGCGAGCTTGGAAGCGGCCGGATATGCTGCTTACAGTACTGCTTTGAGTGTTACAATTGCAATTGGTTGTTCCCTACTGATATTGAATGTTCTGATATTTGCCGGAGTTTATTATCAGAGGGATAAAACTAGATTGGAGGTGAAGACGTTACAGCAGCAACAGAATAGAAACCAAGCAAATTTCGAGACGATATCCAAACATGGCCATTACCACATGGGACACTCCCAAAGCGGAAGCGTAATCGTCGATGTCGAACAAGACACATCCGCTATGATCTTAGCGGCGAACACGCAAGACATGAATGCGTTATCGAAAGTACAGCAGCACTTGTGCACTGCCAACATACCATTATCCAATATCAAAGCGCCACCGCCTAGTCCGAACATCATGCAGTCGAACTGCATGACCTTGCCCAAGAACGCTACGATGTGTTCGCAAAATTACAGCGCCGGCTGCATGACCCTACCCAAGAACTCGACGCTAATGAACAATACCGCTTGCGTTATCGCCGAGATGCAACAGCAGGGCATCGTTCAACCGCCGAACGGAAACGCCACGATGCATATGAATGTCCCCAGGCCGCCCCCGCCTCCAAGGTCGAGGAGTCCACCGGAGAGTCAACCGTTGCTTTCGACACAGCACAACAGCAGTAACGTCAACAAGAGTAACATGAGGGTACCACAGGCGGCTATGAGCGAGATGCGCGTGTGATAACATTAATTTCAATTAAAGTAAACTATAACTTATGCTCAAGACAACCACCTATACATATTTAGTATCTATTGACACATACATACATCCATTACATTGTATATCGACTGAAACTACGTCCGGAACATAATATACAGTTTTATTAAGTATATCGTACGAAGAGAATCTAAGAGTGCGCGGTATGTTAGTTAATTAATCGAATTTTAAATGAACCTCATCGGCTATATATTTTCAATGGCCTAAATAAAATATTAGTAAATGTAAAGCAGGAAAGATCATTATGAATGTTTTTATGTATAAGTGTTTACCAAATACTTCCCATTTCCTGATTCTTTAATTAGTTTTCGAACCATATAAAACAACATTTTGACAGCACACGTAAGTAGGTGCACTCCAACGGAAGGCGGCAGATTTCGTGGAATTAATGTTTAATTACGCGAAAGTAACAATTCTACTAAACAAAATTTGCGAAGTCATTTTGATATTAAATAATTTACCAGCATTTGCCATTCTAAACCAGGCAAAATAATTATTTTTAAGTAAATTTTACGAAATCCGATTATCGTCTAATATAATTGTGTTTGCATTTCAGTTTTAATATCTAAATAAATACAACAAAGGTTGCAGTATCATTTTGACATAAGGTAATTTATCAGGTCTTCACAAGTTAAGCAAGGTATTTTCTGGCATAATTTGTGCTCACACATCAGTTTTAAATATCTAATCAAATAGTAACATTACTTGATCAATCAATCAATATCAGTATCTGATGTACTCGTCGTAACAAGTTGACGGACACCACCACCAACTTGTCACATAAGTTTCAAAGTTATTTTTCAAAATATTTTTGCCACATGTTTTGCGGCATAACATTCCACTTCCACAAATAAGTGCAGTCCAGAATAAATGTGGACTGCTATTGTCGCAATGCCCCCCGAAACAAACGTTATGTTTGGGCTGAGGCGCAGCGGTCATTGCAGTCAAAGATAAAAACTAATTTTGAAAACGAAGAAACTAAAGAATTTGAACTTATTTATTGAATACAATAATTTGAACAATTTTTGATTAGTTATTTATCACAACATGCCAATTTCGAAGCGTGGAACTGCACAGAGAGCAGGCTTATTCAGGCATGTCTTGCATCTTAGATTCGTTTCTTTCCTCTTCTTTGTTTTTCCACAATTTCTGCAGCGCAGAAAGTAGGATTTTCACTGATAATTATCTGGCCGTGGCATGTGTTCCAAGAAATGCCGCGGTCATTAGGAGGCCGGCGATGATCTGCTGCTCTGTTATGAGCTGGCGTAAACTTTACGAACTTGACGAGCATCTTTGAGATCGTGATCAATTCCAGGATTTTATTAATGATATATTGCAACTTGTTATTATTTATTGGTCTCTTGAAAACAAAACAGCTGTTCCAAACTGACATGTTCAGAAAGGGAGAAATCACCTTCTTCTACCAGAATATAGTTTTTCGAGGACAAGAATAATATGAAATCATTTGGTCGGATCTATACCAGTCATAAATTTGTTATGTTCAACAACTCACACGCTCCATTTTTCCTCGATTTTGGGTATCTACCAATGCTGGGTGTTGACCCGGTGTGATAACAATTACATATCGCTTATCCTTCCATTTTGATACATATACTTTTCTTTGACGCTTCCAAATGTGCTCTCCAAAATCCAGTTTCTTCTTTACAAGCAATTTTGCATTTCCTCTTATATTAAAGCGTAATAGTCACATGAGCTTGATTTTGCAGGAGTCCATTTGCAACAGTCACGTTATTGTAATATTTTTCCATAAACAAATGGTGGCCTTTGTTTAGATAAGGTTGCATTAGTCTTATAATAAGAGCGCCAATTTTAGAAAGGTCTTCCTCTATCGGTTGCTCGCCTAGATTTCGACATTGAGGACATAACCCTCAGGTGAACAAAGCTCCTAAAATTTTATCCCATATTTTGTTTTTCATATACGTCCGGACTGATAGGCGCCCACGAAATAATAATAACAACTCATTTAGAGACAGCTCCTTCTAAGGAGAGCATGCTGCTTGAAAATGTCTAGTGCGAATATTTATCAATTTTCGCACTTTCTGCAGTCTATCTTTGTTGCCAGGTGTTTCATTCTCTCCATGAACAGAAAAACAGCGAAAAATCTGCTCAAAGGGGCGGCCTGATATTACGTATTGAAAATTGAATGATAATTCAGAAGACCTAAACTGAACAGTTTTCTAATACTGTGAGTTTTAATTTGTCCTTGCAGTAAGATTCTTCAATTCCGTCTCAGTCACATTTTTAAATACAGTACTGCGTGAATTTCTTGGTTTGGGGTGTGATTATTGTGTCAATTTTCCTCCATAAGTATTGGTGGAATTTACCAACTTTGTCATTATATCTCCGTTCCAAATTTGATTGAATATCTCAATTGGTGTTGAGTTTTCATCACCAAATAACTTCATGCCATGTTGTGCAAAATCAGAAAGGAAATCATCAAAATCATCTGCTTGATCACACCAAGCATCTTACTCATAACGAGAGATTTTTGAGGATGTATTAATATTTGAATTGTTGTTATTTTGAAAACAACAATAGAAATAGTCCAAATAACAACAATTTAAAAATCAATCATCTTAGTCGGAGTCATCGCCTGAAGGTGTTGCGCTCGGAAGTGCGTTACTTTCCTCAACCTCGTCATTATTGTTATTTACAGCATCAGTATCGCCTTCATCCACATCCATTTCAGCTTACAAAAATAATGTTATATTATTCATAAATAACTCAACACTAGTAAACTCTCCTGAAGTTTATACTCTGGATTAAAAAAACTTCCAGAGTCGTTTCATTCACTACTGGATTCTTCAGGATCTTCAGGTTTAGATAGTGCAGGAAGATTGTCTGAATCAATCTCATCAAATAACTGTAGTAAAGGCGCCTGCTCTTTTTCACCCATGATCTATGAAAATGTATCGCTATAAACATATATTCCATGAAATAAACTAATTTCTTACATTTATTCAAAAAAGCACAACTTATATACACCGCACCACGGTATGTTAACGCCCAATGCGCGCGAACGTAGATTATGTTTGTTCCAGAAGAATATTTTATTTACAGGCAATGAAGGACTTCAACACATAAAACTACCTGCCTGGTGGGATACCTATCATATGATATACTTATTAAACATTTACTCCTGCTATAACAGGCCTGACTCCTAAAGCCTATAGAAATATGACGGTTATAGCAGACGTGCCCCTGAAAGCAGGAAGGCTATATAAGGCGTGTCCACCGATTTGTTAATATTTGTGGGAAAGAGTGAAGGAGGCGTAGACCCCTTTTGATTTTTTTGTTAAGTGTCAGTGCCTGGTAATAAATTAATACTCAGCGCTAGCTCTCACTGCGTATTTGTTACAAATGGATGATTTGGAAAAGTTATTAGTGGTAATTTTAGTTTAGATTTCATTAAAATTTAAATAATTAATCAAAATTAAATTACAGCTACATAATATGCGTACAGATCAGAGCAACCATTTGTGAATAGTTTACATTATATTAACTATGCTTCCTTACTTACCTTGAAAATCAATTTTGTATTTTAGCAAACATACTAATTCAAAGAATTTACTTCAAAACACATAACCACTTTGCTTATTTATGCTGTCAGGGTGTTTTGTTATGATTTTGAGTTGAAGTTAAACCACTATATGTATGAGTTTTATACAATACCGAATCCTAATGTTTACCTTTCAGCGCTCGAGTTTCTTTACATAAAGTGATATTTTTCAGTTGTATTATATTACCAATTTTAAAATCTATATTTAATTTATTCAAAATACATGCAATATGGAAAGATAATAACGGGTAAATTCGCTAATTTAATTAAAATTGATTTTCTCATATATTACAAAAATTAGCACAGAAATAACAGTTTTCATTGCACTAGATCTTCATGATGACGACGCTGTACGATCTACCAATACCCAAGGCGATTATAGAATTCACGTCACAGTTCACATATTTGAAGAATTTGAGGTTATAATTCGAAATACATGCCGAATTCCTTGCTTGACATCTTCTTAATTATTGGGTTGATTTTTATACAAATCACTTTAAGTACCCCTAGTGAAATGGCGTTAAATCAGGCCATTCCATCGGACCCCTTCTTCCTATTAATCTCCCTGAGAATACAAATACATTAATTGCGCTATGAGGCGGAGCGCCATCGTGTTATGACCAAACGCTATAGTTTGGTAAAACAGGATTGTTTGCATTGGGAAATATTGTAGCTAATACAAGCGTTAATCCAACTATAAAAAATCTTTCTCCAGTTAATTATTTGCAAAAAAGAATGGCCCAATCATTCGGCAACCAAGAATTCCTGCCCGTACATTAACACTTTGGAATTTCCCGCATACAATAAGGGTTTTCCCTAGCCCAAAATCTACAATTCTCCTTATTGATGGCTCGGTTTAAACAAAATGTTACTTCTTCCGAAAATAAAGAACGCTTGGAAAACTTTGGATTGCCAAGACCAATTTCCATTATCTGTTCGCACGAATCTTGCCTATAATCAAATTCAACATTTTCCAACTAATAAACCAATTCCAACTTATATGGATGAAATGTTTGAACTTTCGAAAATTTAAAACTGAAGTGTGGCTTACATCGTGGTCCTTAGCAAGCTGGTTGCGTGTGGAATGTTTTCAATTTCTAGTAACGCATCAAGTCAGCATTTAATGCCACCGGAAGTAAACTTCTTGTAAGATTCTTTCCAACGCCATGTTCTCAAAATTAGTTTTCAATCCTACTAACTGTTGATTGACTCATGGACTAATCCGGGTACTTTTATCTAAGCAATTAGCACACTTGCTTATGTAATCTGATTCTGTCGTCATAGCCAATCATCATTAACATCTGTTTCCTCTGTTTCTCTGTCAATTGTAATTGAGATATTTTATTTCACACGGTAACTAGATTAATTCTACAAATTTACAGATTTTTTTATATTTGCATAAAGCACATTTTTTCTGGTGCTTTTTCAAATATAGCATTGAAAATTTTAGATCGTTTTGAAAGTGGAATAAAAAGTAGTAAAATAATATACAGGTTGTCATTTAGGAAGAGATATTGATTACGTCTTAATCTTAAAATCAAATGACATAACGAGATGAGAATGGTGTACTATATCGTCATGTAATTAAAGTAGCTTCACCCCATCAAGATTCTTTTTTTTTAAATCAGTATTAACAATGTTAAGCAATATATCCGTTACTTTCTTTGCACTTTACATGTATATGCTTGTATTTAAGACCCTGTAACTCCTCACATTCCTCATATTTTTTTAACAATATTTCATATTCATATTCATCACAATCCTTTAAAATAATTCAGAATAAACGAAAGGTCTTTTATATTAAATTAAAAAGAAAATAATAAAAAACATATTTTACATTCTGTGCCAAATAATTATTAGAAATTAATTTATGGACGAAATCGAAACTTTGTTCGCCGAAAGCCCAATACACAAATGGAGAATTAAACTCAGTGAGTGAACTGACGAAGGACAATCTACGCAATCACACGGATTATATGAAAAAAATTATACGTTGTACATATGACCTATATAAGAAAGGTAGTGACGTTTCAAATTTCAACGAAAAATTAGTAAGAGAACAAACGAAACTACACCAAGACTTTGCCACAAAATCATGACGAATCATTCTAGTTACTTACCTAAACGAGGAAAATATTTATATAGGGAATTGTATATATGTATAAGTATAATAAACGAATGTAATCTTTTTTCGGTGAATTTTGGAACTAGATGTCAAAGATGGAAGTAATTCTTTTCAAACGTTTCGCTATACAGCGGGAGAGAACTTTGGAAAGGATAACCTCATTTTAGACCTGTTAACAGATGTTTTAAATAATGTGGAATTAATTATTAATAAATAATTAATTAATTAATCCAGGTGTTTTATTTATTATATGTAAAAGTAAAGTCGTCCGTGCGAAATTGTGTTGTCGAAAGTATGAGTTCTATATATAATTTCATATGGTATCCAAAATCAACGTCCGGAAGAAAATTTAGTACTTGCTTTATCGCGCACCCCTACACACATAATGCTTTTCAGCTTGACCTATTTTATTGCATTTAAATCCGACCACATAATCCCCTCGCGCAGGTATTTCGCCGCCTTTTTATGTACAGTCATTGACTGAGCATTATCCAGACACTGTGGCGTTTTGTAGACGTTCGGTCATAAAAAAATTCAATTTAAATAAACGCTCATACGAGTACCCTTTACGTCGCGACGCAAAGAGTGTAAATTGGATGCATCGAGGGGTTGAATCGAAGGCTTTTATTTTATTTCCCATTTCCCCGCCATCCTTGTCCTACCGTACGTCGAAGTCCTACATATATCAGGAACCAATATGTATGGAAATAGAGAAAGATCGAGTCTCTACTTGAAGCGCTACATTTAACGTTTGAGCGTAGACATGCTTTAAAAGCGTGTTGTGTCTTTTTGCTCGGACCTCCACATTTACTCATTCGTACTTGGGTGTCCCTGTATCGAGTCAATTTGAATTTTAATCAGGATTTCTCGTATCAGAGTTGAATAAAAGTTTACAGTTAGAGAATTATCAAATAATATGTACTTACTGTCTCTGTTTAAAATGTATTTAATGAAATTCCATTTAAGTGTCAAGAAGAAACTGATCATAAGTAAATAAAAGATCTTAGTATATATTAAAATTTACTTTGCTACGAATAGTTATCGTATAAAATCAATTTAAGTGCCTTATTCACTTTGTACAATTTGTCTCAATGTAAAGCGCAGTCACAGACGCATGGGGTAGCATTGTCAAAAATCAATGTCAGAATGAATTTCCGTCATTAGTTGAAATAGTAAAGTTGTACGATATCTTCTCTGAACATTACTTAGAGCATTAATACAGATCAGCAAGATATTACAATGTGTGATAAAGGAAATATAATTTGAAGTACAACTACATATCTATATGCAAAGGAATAGAGTATTATTCCTTGTTTACACGCGATATTTTTGTTTACCCGATTTGTTACCTAAAAAGTTTATAATCGACCTAAAAACATAAACAGACGAAACCAAGAAAATTAACATAAGTCTTCCCGGTTTATACAACAGCTCAAGCTTAGAATCAAGTTGTTGGCGCAGTATATGTCTAGGCGTTTTCTTGTCGTTGTTGTATATATCCAAATGCAGACTTAACAGTGCGGCCTTGAGGGCTATTGCATCACTCTACATTAGGTTTGTGTAAGTGTGTATTGTGTGTGTGTGAAATGTATGGCTTGTTACTGTCTCTCCTCACCGTAAGAGGGCAGGAGTGTTGACCTATCCTTGAAAGATACCGACCACCCTTGTTGCAACCGATCTTTATAAAAATCGATTGCAGCAACGGAGATTCGAACCATCGGCATCCCCTACAATTGCTCAACGCTCTCACCACTGCGCTATCCCACCAGAGGCATTTATGTAGTCACCCGAACAATTTCAAATGGTATGTTTACATTATGTTGAAGACGTCGATCTGATGGAAATATGGTTTATAAGCAGTTGATAAGGCATGGGCTGCTTGCTATGCCTAAGCGAACCATAATATTGACATTACTAAGACTTAGCTCTGTTTTTGTTGTGCGTTGGGATGAAAAGCTGTTATCATTAAAAAATTCCAGCGATTCCAGAATTGTCAGTAGTTTCTAGTAAGAACGTCTAACCAAGATTCAGCAGGACGAGTCCAACTCCAGGCCATATAAAATGTTTTACAGATATGGGAATTTTCACAAACTATCAAAGCATTACGTTTCGATACAACTGTATCAAAGATTTAATCCAGCTGGTATTATTTACTCATAGCTGCAGAGAGGTTTTCTTTATCTTCGTTGTCGTCGCCATATTTATGTATTGATTTGCTGAAGCTAAGATTTCTGAAGCAGGTGTCCTGACATACCACGAGTCAACAATTTCAATAAAATGTAGTTTAACCTAGTTTATTCAAATTGAATTGAAAATGATAGTCATGAAAGTGGAATGAAGTATTAACGACTCTATTTAAGCATAAAGGGTATCAGAATTGGTACTATAAGTGTTGCATCAAGGAAGATATAGTCACAAAGAACTCCTCGACCTTATAGTAATATTTTGCGATTTGCGCGACACTTTCTTTGAACATTTTCCGTTTTGGAATCAGCAGAAGTTTTCTTCGAAAGATCACTGCAACTCTTTGTATTTGTTACATTTTTAGATTGCTTTTTTTTAACTAACTTGGATTATTATCCAAACTTTATAAAAGAAAAAAAAACTATGAAATCATATGAACAGGAATATCAAACAGTGACCATTAAGAGAATTTCTCCACAAATTATGATATTTATCTAACAGGAAGCAACAGTTGTAGCAGTTTTCAGAGAGTGGAAAAATATTTGAAAATTGACGATAAAGGATCAAGGAGGCTACTTTTACTAATGAAGTTTGTTGTTATATAATGAAGCAACCAAAGGTCATAAAGAGTTTGCTTTGTATCTTCTTTTAGTTATTGCTTTCCTTATTTTGTTCTCCTATCATGAAGTATGATAAATACAGGAAGGATATAGAGCGACTTCTAGTTTCCAAAAATATGTCATTTCGTAAAACTTTATTCCCGCATCAGCTCCAGAAAAATTTAAAAAATAAGCTATTTTGCTGAATTTTTGTGTAGGTTGTTCTTATATCAAATGTATACTTTTTTTGGGGTAATGCTAACAAAATTTAGCAGCGGATAAGGAACCACCTAACATATACAAATATGTGTTTCTCCTCAAGGTAACATTCAGAGCTAATAATGAGGAATTTGCTTCCTTATTAATGTTAAAATCCAGAAATTTTGGTGTAAATTCCAGGAGACAACGTTTGACAAAGAAGTAAAATAATACTAGCAAATTATCTTTGACATATGTGCATATATGAATGAACATACTGCGTTCTATTAAGGTAGTTCGCCAGAAGCTTCTCTGGCGCGGCATGCAGCAGGTATTATTTGTAGTCAGATATCTCATCGCATTCTCTATTACATGCAGATATATCTTTGTCATGAATATATTTACTGGCACTATGATTCCGACTATATAAACAAAGAAGGTATTGCTATTGGTCACAAGAATTACGCACTGTTGGTTGTAATACTGTTTTTCTTGTGTCTGTGATGTTAATAATCTACATTACCTTTAGCCGCTGTGAATATACTTTTCATGAAGACAAACTATACAATAGATACATAGATCTATACAGTAGATTAATATGTGACATTAAGTACATTTTTCCTATATAAAAGATTAGATAAATAATATATTCAAATACTGCAGTCATAAAAATACTGAATTTACTTTTGAGAACATCTACGCAGTAGCAGTAGAAAAAAAAGGTTATTATTCCATCCACTAACATCAAAATTACCTCGATGTAACGGCAATGTTACGATATTGCCTCAAGTTTGTACTATATGGTTAAATGTCTTGAAACATAACGAATACATGAGATATTAAAAAAAAATACAATAATATTTAAGATTACATCCTTTTCACGACAGTTCCAGTATCGGATTCTTCAGAAGGCGTTGATTCTGAACTAGATCCCTTGTTACGGATGTTGACTGTCAAATGCTGCCCCTTCTTGGAATTTTGCCTCGTCAATACTGGTATACCGGATTGATTGGCATCATTTCTTGCATTTGTGCGATCATCAGTCTCATGCTTAAACGATGTCATCAGGATATCGTTTACGACAACTCTGGGACCTTTTATTTTCGTAGGGTCGCTAATTTGTCGAGAGATGGTCGGTTTAATTATCACTTTTGGTTCGCCTCTCTTAATGGACGCCGTACATTCTGACAATTCTGTTTTCTTCGGATTTAAATTATCATAGATTGGTTGGTTATTGAGTAAGTAGCTATCAGGAGGCTTTAGCGTAACTTTCCTATTCTCCCTTGAAGGTATTAAAGGCCCAATATACAAATTATTGCAGGTCACTTCAGGTTCTTCTGGTAGGGGTGGTTCTTGCGCTATAGCTGGCGCTGATTGCATCAAAGTTGTATACGCGCTCTTTCCAAAAGTTGAAGAAATCCTAGGAGGTGGTGTTGGGGGGCAACGAACCGTATTTTTACCTGTAGGGGAATTTGGTTGTGATAACGATGGATTCTCTGGAATAGGCAGGAATAAATGGTTGGGAGCCGGCATAGATCTTCTTTTATGACATGAACTTTGTTTGTTCTCGCCTGGGAGATCAGGTAAAACTTTTGGAAAATTACGCCTTTTAATTGTTTGCAGTGATTCTTCAGGAGTTAGTGGTAGTACAAAATCAAGCTCATCTCTTGATGTAACATTTATATCAGGATCGAATGTTTTGAGCTTCCTTCCAGCAGAGTTTGTGTTAAAACTGGAATCTAATTTTCCATGTCCATGATCTATTCTAATTATAGTTGGTTCATCTATTGGCGCCAATGTCACGTTTAGGCTTGTTAAGCTTTTTTGTGACGGTGTACCACCAGAGTTTATGCTGAATAGGTCATCAATTGTATTGGACCTTATTAAGGGGGTTTCGGAAAGGTCAGCATTGCTATCAAAGCTATAATCTAAAGATTTAGACAGTTCTATTGGTTGTTGCCGCATGACGCTGCTACCTCTTCCAGCTGGGGTAGCGTCAACAGCTACTGATACCTTTTCTGCTTTTTTCGATTTATGCATATGCACAGGAATCATGCTCGCCTTTGGCAATTCCCTTACTGTTTCTTCAACAGGAGTTACAGGACGCGTTGGGCTTTGTCCCAATGTTGAATTACTGCCAGTTGCTTTCAAAATGTCCTCTAATGGAACCTTGCTCACAGTAGCTTCTGTTTTCTTCTCCTTTTTCTTCTTACTCCCCTTGCTATGCTTACTTTCACTGCTGTTTTGCCTCTTAGGTTTCCTAAATAGTTTCGGGCTGTATTTACTGACAATTTCTTGTGCAATCCAATCTCTTACTTTGGTATGTGCATCTATGGTGCTTGCTGAGATTTGTCGGGTTAACTTACGTCGAGATGAAGAGCTCTCGTGTGTTCTCACTGCTTCATAGGTATCTTCACTTTTAGTGGATTTACTCGTTATCATTTTCATTAAATTACAGCCGTTACCAGGAGGATTGATTTTCGCTACCTTCTCTGTACCAATTTCCAGAACGTCCATGTGATCTTCAATATTTCGTTTCAGATGTTCATTTCTTTTTTTCTTCAATACGCATCTACGGTACATGTACGAAAACAGAATCAGGTTGAAGAGCAAAAATAGGGCACCGAAGACTAATAAAATATTCATGATGCTCTCGGCCTTTTCCGGTGGTTTTGTAGTCGCTCTACCACCGTAAGCATCGTTTAGACTGTGAGTCGGTCGAAGAAAGTGTGGTGGTGTTGCCGGCGGTGTTGCTTGCGTAACCTTGCTGCTGAAGACGGTTTTCTCTGTGGTGAAAATAAACGGTGGGATATTAGGTGGAATATAAAACGGTTCTTCTTCTTCTTCCCTTTCTTCTGGCATTGGAAATGTTGGTACCTTTGTTTTTCTTTCTGATTTAAAAGATAGAAATTCTTCGTTCCAATACCTCATTTTATCGCGTCTGTAGTGGTATCCGACTGAATGAGGAATGGCTGTAACAATATTAAGTTGATTAGCAATGTTTAATAAACATCACTGGCATGAAGATATAATTACCAAGGTATAAATAGGTTTCATCCTTGCTGTCGAATTCGGGCCATACTGGTAACATTTTTCCATGCATGTGGATTGGTAGAACGTTAGGATTCCTGAAAGAAAATACAAATTTTGCGTAAAGGCATACGGGAAATATTTACGTGGACAAATTATCAGTTGCCACAATAAATGGTCTGTGATTATAATCAGTGCTGATATGGATAATTTTGGTACTATAATTTAAAAAAGGAAGTTGCACATAGTTTCTGAAAGTTTATATTGCTATACATCAACACTATATCATAATTGAGTCGTATAGTTTTTGGCTATTCAGTTCGCTCTAAATTTTGAAAAATTCACCCAGAATTGACTAAAACATTTCTGAATTGACTTAAATCTTTTGTGTGCAAAAACTTGCTGTTAATTTTCTGCGTAAAAACAATTTTCACAGTAAAATAGACAATGTCATTTTCTCGTAGTATTATCAGACCACCAGATGGTGAGAACATAGGATCTGATACTGCCGAAATTATCAGTAACCTGTGTGACATAACTACTTTAACCTATATATTACGGATCCCTTATTTGCACAAAATAGAGATTAGTAAACACCCAGTAATGTGTGTATTAACCATGGTTATTGTGTCAAACTTCGGTACGCTTATGTAGCACGACCAAAGGACTAGGTAAATGGTGTTAGAGCGGCCAATAATTAATACCAAGCGATATTGATCCTTTCAGTTTTCAAAGAGCAACTCGAATTACTGGCAGGGGAACGCCGGATATATTGAGCAAATAGAGCGCACCTGAAAATTTAGAATCGGTTAATATTAGTTCGGAGAGATAATAGGAAATTGTGGAGACCATATCAACGATCATTAGATAATTAATTGTTGACGATATAGGGAGGCTTTGCGAACGACATAATCAGATATCCTTTTGGGATCAATGGCAATTCAAACGTTGAAATGTTTGAGTTCAAAATTGTTCGTAGTGGCTTGCAGGAACAGCGCTTAATTGGACAGACTAAATAGCACTATAGTTAAATGTAGAACTCTTGAGGGGTAAATTGAACTTCCAACTTACAGGTACAAGTGCGAGATCTTATTGAATCTCATTTGGAAGAATTTACTGTAAGGGTTCGGGCATATTTAGCAACGTTGTTTGTTGTTTGTATCCTAATGCAGAGACTTAACACTCTACATTAAGTTTGCGTAAGTGTGTATGTGTATGAAGTGTATGACGTGTTGCTGCATCTTCTCTCCGTAAGAGGGCGCAGTGTTGATTTATCCTAACACTGAAGGGTACCGGAAGAGATACCGACCACCCTCGCTTCAATCGATCTTTAGGAAAATGTAGCTAGCACGCACTTCAATATTTTCCCTTCATTAACACTTTAATTGATAACACGACTGGATACTTCATATTGCATGTATATTAGATGTTTCTTGTATCTTCTTTTAAATGCGAAGGTTGCAACTAATCAAATTGGGAAACATTTGAAAAAGTAGACAACATTTTCATGTGGTGAGCATAAGTTCCATATTCATTCAGATATAATAATGTAAAGAGTCCTGCACACTTTGTGCTTTGTAAGCTTTTGTATGCTTTTTAAGCTGCGTGGGCTAAATGAAAATACTCTTGCCGCCGCAATTTATAAATGAATCCAGATACGTACTTGAGCAACTAAGTTTCCATCGCCAGTAGAAACTATAAAGCAAATAGGTGTTAGAATAACAGCTCTGAACAAAGTAAAACTTTGGAAGATATGTCTTCATCAGATCACCACTGGAATATTACTTTTATACTAGGAGGGATACAACACTACCGGCATAAACAAATGAACCCATCAAGTTATGATATCAACATAGTTATCCTGTGGGTGTTCAAATCAGCAAGTACGTAAGTCTGTATTTTGGTATAATAAAGCCATGAACCTCAAACTTGTGCAAACAGTTTGCTCCCTGCATTGCGTAAATACATCAAACAGTATTCAAATGAATTTATTTAAGAGAATTAAAATAATCAAAGACATTAACTTTTAATTTGAATTTATATATACATAAACCTAAGTAGGACGAACAGGTATGTAATTGTGGGAAATCTTCTTCATAAGTTTTCGTTTTCTCTTCAACATCCATAGGATTCTGCAAATATATTTTTAGAATTGCTTCCAAATTTGTAATAGAAAATCTGTATTGGGCAAGCGGTTTTGTAAATGCATGCTTCAAACGACACTTTCCAAGAAGAAGGAAAGCATAAATGATAGCTGAATTGTTAGGATTTGATAAGAAGTAGTGTTGGTAATTTATTAAACAATATAAGCATAAAAAATAAGCCAAAAGTGCATTTTAGGTTACATTATAAGTGTAATAAGAAAAGTTATACAGTACTGTCGCTCTCTCTCAATGGTGTTTTTTGTACTAAAAGCTCCTGGAAGTAATGATGATAGTGAAAAGCAATGTTTTGTGAATCTGGCAATAATCTTTTGATTAATTTTTCCTTCTTTCCTAAGTATCAGGTGTATTTCCTAATATTCAGTGGAAGTGCAGCTAGATCAATAGACCGAAATATTAGAGACTTTATTTAACCTCAAATAAATCTATTTAGAAATCACAACATTTCCATATTAAGTATTTCCTGTAGATTCGGTAACTGGGACAAAATTGAAATTTTAGACGAAAGCAATTAATGTCAAGGAGATTGTATAGTCTACCGAAAAATTCACTAGACTTATACAAATCCAATTAACTTAGAAATATGAGCAACATGTAAAACCTTGTTATTCCAATTCAGCTCTGCCAGACATTAAATTTTACACTTGATATGTACATTTAAATGGGATAAACACAATTACAGCGAGGACGTAAAGATTGGAATAATTTTACTTAAAATTCAGGTGTCTTTTTTATTTATTTAGGGAAAGGAGTAAAATGCCTTAAATAACCAACCTCCTCGCAGTATCCGAGCCGATATTGAAATTCCTGCAAAACGTTATTAACCATGGAAGGTTCTATCAAACCAATTTCGTCTCTTGTCCTATTCTCCAAGCCTCCGATGTTGTTTAGTCCCAACAGAAAATATTCTAAAGGCGTGGTCGACCAATTTATCGTTCAGGAAAAACCGTATTGCGGTACTAACGCACAGGACGCTGGGTGATTTTCTAAAAATTCTAAATATCTGTCTTCGACTAAGTGCACATCAAAGAGGAAACATTAACTTTTTGAAGACACTGGGTGAGACATTCCATCATCGAGCGGAGTTTTCCAGTATCCCAATACCGACACTTTTGCTTATTTACATTCCCATTGAGACAAAACGTTGCATTATCCGAATCCACTCCTTTTTGAAAACTGTGGATCATTAATGCACAAATTCATGGGTATCACGCAAAATTCAAGTCGTGTGTCTTAGCTATCTTCATTTAGTTCATGAACCAACTGGACTTTGTAAGGATCCCCATTTATTTTCATTTAAATACCTTAGAACGGATGTCTGGCAAAACTGATTTCCCAAAGCAATACTGCGGCTCGGCTTATGGTGGTCTTCTTGAACAGACAGTAATCCATTTAGCCATTTATCTTCCGATAACGTATGCCGATCTTTCGTATAATTGTCTCTAAGGTGATCTAAATCAGGATATTTTTTCTTCTATCTCGCTGACACTAGATTTCGCAAACATGCTTTTGGTTCGCATCCTGTTCCATTGGACGTACCATTTTCAAAAGAATAAGAGCTTATCGTAATAAGTTTTGCTAACCTTTTGTTTCTTCAGACACTTCAGACACACTCAATTTAAGGTTTCCTTTACATAGTTTAAGCGTTTAAGTTTAGTTGAATCTTTTTAAGCGTCTTCAATTTTTTTTTTCGAAAACAGTTGAATGAAGGTATAGGTTATGTCTTTAACCTGAATTCAACTGTTTCACATGAAGTATGTTCGGAATTTGGCGTAGAATTTAAAAATGAAATAAAAGAGGGTGTTTCCATTTAAAAAATTAAATGAGCTCTCATAACTTGTATAAATGAAATAATCATCAAAAAAAGGCAACCGATATCAAAAATCAACGGTTTGAGCGTATTTTCTTGGGAAAAGAAACACCTAAATATTAAGTAAATTTGCTACAACCTCTAAGTTCTCACTGTATAACAACGAAATTATCAGCTTATATAAGAATTTATGTAAAACTTACCCGTTGTAGGCAAAATTCGACCACAGTGTCATTATGGTCTCGGACAGTTGCTTCTCTGATTCAGTGTAACGGCTTTGAAAGTGAGAATTAGAGCTATCTAAGGGTACTCCAAACACGTAGGGCAGTTCATCACCGTGGGCGCTCTTATTACGCTGAAGAACATGAAAACATCAAAGCAAACGTAATGAAATGAAAGCAAAAAATTAAATCTAAACTACCACTAAATTTAAAAATAAAGTGCTGGTTGTACGTGTTCATATTAAAAACGCTTGTACGATAGAGTACATGGTATATGTAGATGTCCTTTCATATAGTAAACATATATTAAATAGCTACTAACTCAATTAAAAGTGCAGTAATAAAATAAAACACAAATATTACATTTTATATTGTGGTTCAACAATAGATTAATTAATTGAGTGAATCCATTAACTGGTCAAATATATCTGTAAGTACTCCGCCAACATTTTTGCTTTAACGAGTTATTATAAATACTATTAACACCGTCATAAAATAACCTTCCACATGCAAATAGTAACACAATTTTGCATAGTGAAAAATTAATAGCCACCTATTACCCTATATAACATGGAGGGTGTGTAATAAAAATGGTGTTGCATCCGACGCATGCATCCATTACTGTTTCTATTTTATTTTTGTACAGCACCACTCAGTAAGGGATCGCATTATGTTAGAAGCAAAAGAATAACTAACATCTGCATTAGTTCGATAACGTAAAAATTGTGATATATTTTATAGCTATATGTTGGAGTAAATTCCGGTAGCTACAGGAACTCAGAAACTCCATTCTCCCATATTGTTATCCCCGGGAAATTTCGTATTATTTAATTACCAATTTAAAATTGAAACATTAATGCAACACCAAGATAAAAGTAATACTTGCATATTTTGTATCAGAGTGTAACTGAATATAAATGTAATCGTTCAAAATGTATCCCGAGTCCAACACAAATGTAGATACAATAAAGGCATCAACAAGCGATAACTTAAGAATGAAGAGTTTCCTAAATTAAAACCCTCATGATTAAAAAAAATACTTCTATAAACTTATTTTTATCGTACTCACGATGGAATTCCTCGATGCAGTTACATGTCCGAAAACGTAAAAATACGATTGTGGATTCAGGACGCTGTGGTGCCTACCCATTCGTATCATGGGCGCGACCGATCGTGCATCCGACAAGATATCCAACAGCACGTCTCTAGCCTTAATCACATTACTTCGTCTCGGATCGCCGTAGCCGCTCGGATCCTCCCAGTACTTATACAAGGCGTCGATTTTACATTCTATTGGTTTCAGTTCACAACATACGTTCATGTAGTCAGTCAATTCCTTCTCCAGTTCTTGGTCCAGCATACCGTGTAATAGGTAAACGGGATTTAATAAATTTACGCTTTCTGTCTCAGTGATGCCATACAGAAGCTCGTACCTGAATAAAAAGTAAATATAACTGTAAGCGTATCGAAATACAAATTCGATTTTGTTTCGAATACAATATGGTTCAGACTCTTGAAACCGTTTTTCTCAGGTAGGATTAGCTGCCACCCTTTAATTTTGAAAACGGAAATTAAAGAAGTATAGTATTTCTACTACGATCTATTTTATGATCTAGGAACAATACCGAAACACATATGTTACTCTTATACCGTGATTACAACGAAAAGTACTTTCAATTGTAATGATATCAAATATATTTAATTTCTTGCAACTACTGCAATTCTGCCCAGCAATCGACGCGTAAAACAAGTGAATAAAAGTGCTTACGAAATTTGGCGGAGGCGCCAGATGGATTAAGGAAATTTAGTTTCCTTTCTCTTAACATACGATCAGTAACGAGTAAACTAATTGAAAGTAGATATCAGTACGCTAGACGTAGTAAACTAGAAGCAGAATTATGTAGTTTACATTTCAAAATAACACCAAATTTAGATGAAAACAATTTTCAAAGATGATGTGATTTTCGAAGGTGCACAATAGAAAGATAAAAAGAAGTTCAAATTGAAAATGGTGAATGTAAACAAGAAATTCCGGCAGTTATGTCGTAAACTATCATACAGAGTGATCCCAAAGGAAAACATATCACTCATTTGCACCCATTCGTCTCACACCTTTAATAATAAAGAAAAGGAGCCGCTCAATAAAGGGCTAAAGCACGCTATTACACGTGCTAAAATTCCCATAGAAAACATTATTGCATCGATTGAAAGAAGTATCAAACATTTAGATGAAATTACAAAAGAAGTCGGTATCCGACTTGATAATGGGAATCCACGTATTCCCGAAACACGTGTCGTCCCGAATTAATTAATACTTTGTGC
>JARFOC010000148.1:202448-220423 GCA_031763485.1 Osmoderma eremita
TCAGGGCTTGAAATGTTTAATTATAAATCCTTACGTTAACTGAGTCGGGGAACATAATTCAGCTCGTAAGTTCAAAGTTCAAATTCCTCTTTGAACTTACGAGCTGAATTATATTCCCCTTCTAACCCTTGCTGAATCCTTGAAACACAGTGGAGTTATTAGCGTTAATAGACTAGTTTAAAAATTGTAATTTATCTAAATTATATCAAGAAACCGAAAGCTGTGTTTGAAAACATAATTTCGAAATGTTACTTTACCAATAATTATAAATTAATAATTTATACCAAAAATATTAATTTAACGAATGAATTAATATCAAATACCTTATAAAATATAACTTGTGTATGTGTTTATGTGTTTCACCTACTTCTCTCTTCTCTGCACCCTCATCACTTCCTCCTTCCAATACTTCCTTCACCTCACTTTCCTAATCACTCCTTCTTATCACTCTTTTTCTTACTATTTTGTCTTTATTTCTGCTCACGAACTTAACTTTTTCTAACTTTTACAATTTTTAATTTGTTTATCTCTTTCTCCCCGTTACTCTCGCAACCATCCAATATCCCTGCCATCGTCACCACGGCAATCCATTATTACTGTCTTGTACTACGATGTGATTGCATTGTCGAATGGTTCATTCACTATGCTGTATATGCGGCCTTCTTGAGCGGCCTCGTGATTCTGTGGTAGCAACTTGGAGTCGATGAATTCCACTGGCGTGTCGTTCTTCGTTTGGTAGATTCGTGATGTGGTGCGTAAAACTAGTTCAAAACCATTTTGTTGTGTAGTGTTGTGTGATGTGTAATAGTTTATTTTAATTTACAAGTTATAAAACAATTTTTTTTTGATTTAGTAACATTATTTATGCCCATTTCTTGTCGCTACCAAACAGAGACCGTCTTTACAGTTGAGCCACGGATATTAATGGAATCACTAATGTTAAATTTCAAATAACAATCGTATAGGTGGCAGTCTTTCGCGTTTTCAATTAGCCCAGATGATCAACAATTCGATGGTAGCGATTGCTTCCTGGCTCACGAACCTTTACAATAACAATGAAACGACAAGATGCTGATAAGGACCATAGCACTATATTTTTCAGTTCGAAACAGGCTTAAGCCTGTTTATTTAAATAAACAAAACAAAAAATCTAAGTTAGTATGCATCCCAAAGTTCTGATAATTACCAATTTATATGAAAATATTTTATTATTTTTAGTTAAGATTTATTTTGTACAATGAAGTGTACAATGAAATACAACATACTTGCTTTATTAATTAAGATTTACAAACACCGTATTAAAGATTTTATATAGCGTAATTTATCACTCAATAATCGTTTAAAGGCATAGAGCAAAACTCGACTTCGAACCTTTCCAAATTCCCCCCTCATTTCAACAAAGTTTGTTTATCGTACAAACAACGCCTTGCGTAAATGTAATTAACGATAGCAAATATATTAGCGTCAGTCAGTAGGCGGTGTTGGGGTTAATAATATTTGGGTCAAGCAATTAACGAAACAAATATTAATGCTCCCAAGGCACGTTATTCAAATACGCAAAATTCTGTAGAAACCCCAGCGAGTGTAAATTCATCCTGTGTGTTTGGCCGGAGCAAATCGTTTCCTCTCCAGAGGACGAATGCGGAACGCCGTCGGTGCCGGTCTTGAACAATAAACGCCGTAATTTTATTACACGTGACTCCGGTACGGAGGAGTGGAAGAGATGACGGTAATTCTCAATTTACAATGATATAAAAAGATCAAGTGAGCCCGGCGGACGAGTCGGCGAAAGTGTTCGGGCTTACGCGACCGCAAAATATAAATTTCCCTCCGCGGAAATCAAGCCCGAAACCGGGAAAACACATTTACTACAACAAAGAAAATTCCGTCGCCCGTGTTGCGCGTCCTCCCCGAAAAAAAAAGATGAAATCTCGCGGCCGTATATATTGCGACCATAAAAGTGACAGGTTTTTGGTCGAATCTCCACAATAACCTCATCTCTGTCTCTCGTCCAGTGAACGAATAGGTCAACACACATACGCGAATACGGGACAAAACTACTGCCAGGGAAGCGGGCAATCTATATTATTCCGCATTTGTCCCGCGGGACTGTCGCTCTGTTGAACTTTGGACGCTTCCTCCCTTGACAGCTAATAATGATGGACACGAAATTATTGTTCCGCTTGGTCTCATTTAAGTTCTGAGTTAGAGCTATACCAGACGCTCGGCCTAACTATGTTGTATCTCGCTTTTTCTGCGTTCTTCCGGGTGGATTTTACGACATGTTTGTAAATGCAAAGATAGCTAGGCTCTCAATATGGTTTTAACTGAAATATGTTTTTGTAACAAGAAAGCAAAGATATGAATTTGTAAAAACATTATATGTAGAATTTTTTTATCTTCATCGAGTAGACAAAAATACCTTTAACAGTATGATCGACGAAGATTTAAGCAGTGTTTACTACAGTTCATGTGATAAAACAAATTTTCGTTGTAATGAATTATCCCGTAACGGACACAGCGTTGAAAGTAGTAATTTTGTAAATATTTGTACATACTCATCTTTGTAGTAAAAAAAACATACACCAAACGATTGTTTAATGTGAATATCATTCAAATCACATACATCAAACTTTGTTATCATTTAATATACGTTCTCCTTAACAAACATTTCCTCAAAAACATTTGTCGATAGCTTAGATTCTATGCGGGTACCTATATCTGGTTATGTAAGTATTGGTTTTAAGTCATGTTACGTTATATTAAAAATCTTGTTTTAAATCTTATTGGCTCAAGCATCTTTCCACTTCTCACTTCCTTTTCCTTGATTTCTTTTATACTTTTGCAGGTTTTTAAGCTCATTTACAAAAATATACCGCACTACTTGTCCCAGTTTGCGAAATTCATTGCAGAAAAACATTTCCTTGACATACTTTAGTGTTATGAAGTACCGTTTAAGGTTCCTGTTCGTAAACAAATCAATTTTTGCATTTTGAAAAATAAAAAGAAAATTGTATTGAATCTTGTCGTTAATTTCTTCACCGAACAAACTTAAGGGCGTTGATAGCAAAATGTGTCACCATTGCTTGCCGAAAAACAAATTTAAATATATATCTGTTGAATGTGTTGCACATGGACAGCTTTTGTACGTATTCATGAGACTATGGAAATATTACAGAATAATTTATAGACACTAAACTGGCCGATGCCATAACACAATGATTTTAGCTGTGCCTCCACGAGTGTGGAGAATATCTTGACAAAATATCTGTATATTCTCTTAAATAAGAGGAAATATTGCTTGTTCGGTAATCTGTAAAGATCTTCAAAACAGCACTTTTTTTTTAAATGAGTTGTAGTCAAACATTTATTTCGTTCAGAATTATGTCAGATATCAGTAAATTTGGCGAATTGCGACCGAGGCACTATGCATTAATACCATATCTACTAATTTCTGGACGTATTTTCTAAAAATCTTTCATCGTGATGATTTAATATGGAAAGCTAAATGTCAGAAGTACTTCTACTGTCGTAGTAACATACAATGGTCATTTCTGTGTCAAATTATTTTTTAAATTTATCTCCATTTCATTACTTCCATCATACGTCATGATAGATTGAGTTGAGTGCTTACTGAACTTCTTTAATCGGCCTACTTCATTATTTGTGGTTGTCAATTGAATCAAACTCAATAATTTAAAGCAATACTTGCAATCAGATTTTTTCAGTAGTTGCTTATTTATTTCATCTGTTTACTTTTTTAAATGATGACCCAAATAAGTTGATATGTAATTTCTTCTTTTTTTGTTTTTTCTGAAACTATCACAAATTAAGAGGAAGACAAAAAATTACATACAATGAGAGCATTTGCTCTCATTGTATAAAGAATGCACAAATATTGGTATTAACACAAGCACTTTTCTATTTTTTGTTTCCCTTTATGATGAATATGTCTGAATAATTTTATATCAAAAATATATTCCAGGTATGCTTCCTCTGTCAAGAAAGGGTTAAATGTTCATTTTCATTACATAACACTTCCTTCCATTGCAGTACCTGTTTCTATATATTCTATAAGAAAAAAAATATTGCATATAAATGTGTTTATCACTTATTTTGTAAAGTCAAACTGATTCTGTTAAAATATAATCTATTGACAGTACTATGTGTTGTGGATCGTTTTGAAATAGAACTCAGTGGACTGTATATGTAATTGTAATTGAACTGATATATTCGTCCTGTATGTACACTTTGTTTGATAACTTGCACTTGCTCTAAATTATGGTAGACAACGTATTCGTCTACTTTGACATAAAGAAATGAGAGGGCGGCAAAGGTCTGTTTCCCTTGTATAATATTTTTCCCGCTTCTTTTCCCTCTTAATAATAATAATAATAGTCCCTTTCAACAAACTTCTTAGTATGTAGCCGTACAAACCAATCCTTTTTGCTCTCTCTGTATATTACGTTATGCGTGTTTAAAAGAAAGAATCATTTGAAAATACATAGTCCACCCAGAAATATATTTGAAAAGGAAAGGGCTATGAGAATGAGCATCTCTATTTAACACGGACTTTACAGTGGATTACTTACCCAACACACCGAGGCGAAAATTTAACGTGATGACGATTACTTTTCCGAAGGCTGCTAAAACGCTTCCGTCATATGCGTTTCCGGTATTCCACTCATAAGATTCGCCATGGATGAACACCATCACAGGATACTTCTTAGTTACATATTCTCCTGCAACAATAGGAACTCCATTAGTACACATAACGGTTACATATTCGCAAAATTCATTCGAATTATATACATCAAAACGTGAATATTGAAAGCGACGAAAAAAATATTTAATAAAACTTTAAACTTTATATCAAGTCTAAAAATGGGAGAGCAACAATAACATCGTGGAGAAAAAAGAAGACGCCATTTCCTTGGGATACATTCATTACCTAGGAAACAGCGGCCGAAAGGAAAGAGGAAACGGCAAAGCAAACTTCACTTCAAAACTGGAAGATTTATGGCGAACGGTTTTATAGTTAGACTGGTCCCTAGTATGTATGTATTTACCCTCGCCGTCTTTTATGCGAGGCATAAATTTGAATAGGATATATTTGATTTGAAATAGAAGTGCACTCAATGCGGGTGGACCATACGAATTTAAAGTAAGGTAATGTCGGAATGAACGCGCGTATCTATCGTTTACGAGATTCGCCTTTTTTAAGTTTATGTTAAAATCGATAAAGGTAGTCGCACGAGTAGTGCAGGTCACCATGACAGGCGAATTCCGTTCGTCGTCGCATCGGTTAGAACGGAAAGGGGATTTATATGTATAAAGAGGGGATTCCAATATTGGAAGAGATGCTTAAACCGCTCACAACGCCATACACAATGTAAGTTACTTACTATTTATTGCATATCAATTCCAGTAAAAAGCATTAGGCAAAGCAAAAACAATTATTATTAATTATTAATGTGGCAATGTTAATGTTCAAGAAACACTGTCTGAAGGAATCTCAACACAATCACCGTAAAGGCAATCAATGCAAAATTATGCCTGAATGTATTAAACACTCACTTAATTCCACTGATGCACAAATATTTTCTCCGTAAGATTCCATACTCTACAGGGTGACGCATTAGTGTGGCAAAGCTGGATATATTCGTTATCATATAAGATATCAAGAAAAGTTATTTACGAAAATTGTAGACGGTATTAAAGTTAAGATCTTAAAATTATTTTCGTATATAAAACAAGGTGAACCAAATATACGTTTACTTAAATGAAACAGCCCGTATGTTTTTTCGGATTTAGATTAAGCTCATGCCTTATACCCCAGATATACAATTTCATTGAATTATACAGCGTGTTTCAGGAGTTATGGTCAATTTTATATGCAAATCACTGTATGTTCAAAGTCTTGTACACCGCAAACGACACAGTGTGAAATTTTTATCTTACAAACATAGATTTTTGATACTGGTCCACTTTTATAGCAAAGTGACATTTTCTCAAAATTGTCAAAACTGAATACAGGGCGAGTCAATACATTAAATGTTGAATTATTTTCGATGGATCACCCTGTATTTTATATCATAAAAAGAAAGATTAGTTTAGTTACATTCATTTTTATTGAGCACTCTCTATATCTAGAGTCATTAATTTCTAAGATATTTTAAAGTCTTTTTATAAAAGTGAGATTTTTAGAAATTATTTCAATATTACAAGTTACTCGTGGAGAAATGACAGTAAGACAGTCGTAAGTCTTCATTACTAGCTTGGAGATTAAGTAATTGGACCACATTTTTTGGAAGGACAAGTGAATGGTCAAGTTTATTTAGACATTTTAGAAACTCATTCTTATTGGAAAATGTTCTCCTAAACGTTCGTCAACGGTTGTGGTATCTGCACGATTGAGCTTGGTTGCTTCACACTAGGATAACAAACAACTATTTCCTTCAAGAGATAGACAAGGGGAGAGGAACCAATTGAGTGTCAAGCTCTATCACCGGAGTTCACTAAAATTGACTTCTTCATGTAGTCATACGTAAGAAAAAATCTTGTATAGCAAACTAGACGAGGTAATATGAAAAACAGAATAATAGAAGCATTCGCGAGTGTTGATTAAGAAATGTTAACATATGTAAGACAATCGCTTGAAAAACGGCTGCAATGTGGTGGATATTTTAACATTTATTATGGAACTTCATTGTAAGCAGTTGGGTTAATTAATTAAATGTTAATCACTAGTGTAAGCTGTAAATGTTTGAAGTTTGTAATTGCATTAAACATTAACTGTTATTTTTCCATGACTAACTTGTTATATTAAAATAATTGAAAAATTAATGTATGTATTTGGGTATTGACTCGCCCTGTATTCAGTTTTGACAATTTTGAATAAATGTCACTTTGCTATAAAATTGGGCCCATATAAAAATCTATGTTTATAAAAAAAAATTCAGACTGTCGTCTGAAGTATACAAGACCTCGAACTCACAGTAATTTGCACATAAAATTGACCATAACTAATGAAACACGCTGTATAATGCAATGAAATTGTATATGGGGCGTGTGATGAGCTCAATCTAAATCTGAAATAATACATAAGCTGTTCCATTTTAGAAAACGTTTGTTTGGTTCAGCCTGGTGATATGGAACATCCTGTATATATGAAAATAATTTAATAATTTTAAAATGTTAAGTTTAAGACGGTGTACAATTTTCGTAAATAACTTTTTTTGATATCTTATACGATAACGGATATATCGAGGTTTGACGCACTAATGCGTCACCCTGTATATTTTCAAAAACAGTCGTCATAACCATGTTGCTACAGTTATGTCACGGAATGCATCTACCGAAAACAAACTGATTTGTCAAAAGCGACAGACTAATGATAGATACTCAAAATTATTCAGTAGCAATACTGCACAGGATATCCGTATAAAACAAAATTCCCCAATTCCATAGTCGAAGGACATTTCACATGTATGGATATTTAGCATTATAAGTTGGTAATACTTAATTTTAATAGTTATTGCGTAACTACTTATCGTCAATATACTTCAACTACCGACTTCAAGCTACCTTGACACTACGTTACAGAGTTAGCAGATATTAGTAAAATCCAGTTTGAAATCTAGGACGTTTACATTTACCATAAAGTTTACGAATAACTCGAGCGGCTTCAATTTAAATTATTGCTTCCATTCCAATAATTAATATGGAATCAATTTCCTTTCGCGTAGCTACAAAATCGGGAAGGAAAAAAAGATGAATGACGGAAAAAGAAAATCTTCAAGTGAGAAATGAATAAACGAAGGTTTTTTTCCAGCGCTTTTACTTTTGAATACATTACCGATCTTTAAGGAAACTTCCATTTATTATTAGAGCTTATTCTCTTCTTTCTCACTGTGCCGTGCCGTGCCGTCTGGACTTTCACGTTATCGAAAATTTTCTATAGTGGAACGGATTTTTAACATTAAAGCAAAAACATGCCACCTAATGCCCTATGATATATCACGCATTCTCCCTCTGTTTCCATTATTTTAATGAATTTTCTTCGTGCCTTGAATCAAAGCTGATTCCTTACTCTCAAGGATTTTAGTTTTTATACGGATAAAAGAACCGTAGGATGTTTATATTGATATAAAACATTAATCTGTTGTATAAATCCATACTGTGTAAGAAAATCTACTATTAAGGATGTAAGGAGTGACTTGTACCGATTAATAAAGCAAAGACTCAAAGGATGAGTTGTATATGATGGCTACATAGTTAGTCAAGTATTGTATCGCATCGTTAAGAACATATCCTTTAGTGAGTCTGCCCTATTCTTTATTAGTTTCACGAATCTCTTTAGAGATATATGTATGTCAGAATATTATACTGAACAAAACTTTTAAAAAACACTCCACACCGCATAAATATATACAAACTGTATACGTATTTCGACACTGTTGCCATCTTCGGCAGTACAGTAAACAGTTTAACGTAACTGTAAGAGTTGGTATATATGGCAGAATCGGTAGTGAAGCTGTGGCAATAAACAAAATAGATGTACAAGACAAGGGTTTTTTTCAAACTATCCTCAGATCGTATTGTATAACAAAGAAGTTGCAAAAACTATTATTTGATAGTAAGGTACAGTTCTTTTTAAATGTCAGTTTGAAAAGAATAAATCGAGATCGTGAATAGTTACAAATAAAAACTACCCAAATCAAAGTTACGTTAACTTCCAGTTTAAATATTCCTGGTACTATAAAAGATATATCTTGATGTAGTTTACTACAATTTAATGCATATCCAGAAAGTCTTTAATTAATAGAAATCCATAACTATACAGAAATATTTATTACCTTCTTTTAATTAAGTAGAATACAGATAACCATAACCATAACGTTACACAGGGGTGCTCTTAAATTTGTTTTCTCATAATTAACCCTATCTAAAGGACATGTAAATTCAGAGGATAATAATAATTTTTTTCGCAGTTACCATTTTACATAATTGACACAATCCCTTTTCCGCAAACAATTTTGTTAAGCCTGCAAACGGTTGGCTGTATTTATTCCTTATTTATACACGACATTTTTGTCTTGCGAATTTGTTAGACCTCACTTATAATCGACCTAAGGAACACACATATAAAAGCCTACTAACATAAGTCTTTCCTATGCCTGCAACATAAACTTTGAAAGGTTGTTGCCAAAGTGGAAATAGTAAAATTTCAAATAACATTTATATTACGTTTAAAATGTCAATTTGTGGTTAGTGGTAACTAAGTAACTAGATTACAAGTATTTGAAGACGTATGCGGCGACTATTACGCCCGCATAAAGTCTCGCAAAATTAACACAACGAAGACCCATCGCTGTTGTGGTGCATTGAGACGGAAAGTGCAACTGACACCATTACTGAGCGATTGTGGGTTGTTGTTTTCAACAAGAATGTCAAAACCTGCAAGACAAAGAACTAAACATTCACCTATATATAACTAACTCTATATATAATAAATATTCAACTATATATAGCATATATATACTATATATATTAAATCTTAGGCATATAAAATGCTTTACAGGATTGGGGTCGGCAGAAACTGTCCAAGTTTCGATACGACTGCCTCAAAGATTTAATGGGGGCATTAGTTTCACTTTATCATGTCCCCATATTTATGAAATAATTTGATAAAATTTCTTCTGTTTTAACGGGTAGTAGCAGATTAGCCCATATTCTAAATTCCATTTATAAATAAGTTAATTAACAGAACATCAATGCAAACAAAGAATTCGTCGAACTAACAGTAGATAACATTTCTGGAAACGAACAAAAAAACATAAGAATTTGGCATCGCACTAAGCACGTTGGATGACACGCTCTATATATTCCTCGAACGACTACATTTTCGTTGGTGGAGCAATCTTAATCAAAAGTTGATCATAAGGGATGATTGTGACAGCCAAGGCTATCGTTGAATGAATGAACTACTGTTAACGAGTTAATCGTGGAAAAATGACAGTGAGACAGTCTCAGGTCTTCATTACTAGCTAGGAAATTAAGTAATTGGACCATATTTTTGGAAGGACGAGTGAATGTTCAAGTTTATTTAAATTTTTTAGAAAATCATTTACCGTTGTTATTGGAAAATATCTCCCTAAACGTTCGTCAAAGGATGTGGTATTTGCACGATGGAGCTTGGTTACTTCACAATTGGTTAATACCCGCCCATTTCTTGAGAGATAGACAAGGAGAAGGGAACCAATTGAGTGACTAGCTCGATCACCGGAGTTCACTAAAATTGATTTCTTAATGTGTAATCATGTGTAAGAAAAAACTTTGTATAGCAAACACGAGGTGATATGAACAACAGAATAAGGGAAGTATTCTGGAGTATTAATTAAGAAATGTAAGACAATCGCTTGAAGGACGGCTGCAATGTTGTATTGGTGGATGTTTTGACCATTTATTATAGACGTACATTGTAAAAAGTTGGGTTAATTAATTAAATGTTAATCATTAGTGTACGTTATAAATGTTTTTTATAGTTTTATTATATTAAAATAATTTCCAAAAATCTCCCTTTTTAAAAATACTTTAAAATATCTTAGAGATCAATAACTTTAGGTATAGAGAGTGCTTAATAAAAATGAAAGTAACTAAACTATTCTTTCTTGTTAAGTTAAAACTGTCTACAATGTTCGTAAAGAATCTTACATGACAACAGATATGTCGAGATTTCCCACACTAATGCGTCACCCAGTATAGGTATTTTAGATGTTAAAGTTAGTCTATCGCTATGTATCTGTTATTATGACTATGTACAGGATTATTGTGGTTATATAATTGTGCTTATTTTTATGAATATATAAGGAAGGTTGTAGTACATATAGGGATATTACTGTTGGTAATTTAAATTTCTTAAAGAGAAGCCTGCAATATGTTATTCGGGAGGCACATGCCGTTGCACGAACAGCAGTCTTTTGGCACAGCAAAGTTGGTGCAGCCACTCCATAGAACGACACCACATCGTAGACTTACTTTAATATCAGTGATGTAAACTGTTCCTGGAACTGTTACCGATAATCCTAAATCAGGCGACACAAATCGTTCAAACAATATTAAGATGTAAATTTTTATATTTTTGGAACAATTTGGGTCGCCTGATTCAGGAATATTGGTAACAGTTCCACTTAACATGGGCTTGGTGTCAAGTCAATCGTCTTGGGGGAACAGGGAAATAAGGTATTGAAAAATTGTAAAAATCAAGGTTTGTTTTTACCTATCTAAAATATTTTACTCTCTTGGATTCATTCACAAAAATATTGACACATAAAAATTTTTAAAAAAATTCTAGCGTATAGAAAAATTATTTGGCTATGAACCAAATCCATTTTGCATTAACAACGTCCTAATTTCAATACCCAAAGAATAATCGACGGAAACATGTTCCAATTTTAAAATGTGTTTGAAGGTTTCTTCGAATTTTCGCTGCGCAATAACGATTCCAACTTTAATGCTCACCTAATAGAATGTAAACTAAGTTAAGCATTCGGGTGTTGACTGGCGTCTAATTCAAATTTCGCGAGCTGCATAAGCAGAACGACTCCCAATTAGTCAGAAATATCTCTAACAAAGTTACAGTCATTACTGTCATATTGATCAAGGTAAACCGTGTTGTTTCAACTCAGCCTTAGATCAAAGGTGGTATGCTGTTGAATTTCATTTAAGGTGCAAATTGAATTTCGGAATACCTATACATAAAGTTAACGGGTTTAAAATGTACGACTAAGAGAAAATCCTTTCTACAGCGAAATAGGTTCGTATTTTCTTGCAGTCGGAAATGTTTCTGGGAAATTGGCAAATATACCCATAGTGAATAACGCTTTATGCCCTACTAGAACAGCAAATTACAATATAGCGTGTATTTGTGTATACATACATACATATTTGAGATATGTTATTATAGTCAGGATGTTATTTGTGTTAAGTTAAATAATTATTCTGAGATACCAAGTACCTTTAATGTAATAATAAGGTTAATCATAACTGTAAATTAATGATGAAATGTTGTATTTTTATTTGTTAGTTAGCACTCAACATGTAAATACTGCTTCAGTAGTTTAGTAGTTGCTTAAATTTGTACATTGTTTAGCTAACTAGCTATATAAAAATTAAGCGGGATATGATGTTGAAACGGTTGGCTTAAAAACATTATTAACCCAATTACAGGGAATTTACAAAATAAGAAAAGTGCGTATCAGGTATATCAAAAATTTACTTAATAGTCTGACAAGCCAACTACAGTGTAAAATTCTGGTGCTTGAAACGTTATAAAAGCAAAACTACAAACCAAATGAACAATAAAGAGAATTATAAGGATTTAGATACAATATTGCTAACACAATTCAATGTAAGTGTAAAACCCTATGAAACATCTAAATCTAATAACGGGTAATCAATCTATTTGACATAGAAATCATGATTGCTAATATATCCCAAACAGTCAGTGTTTGTATCACATACATACGAGCGAAGATCTTGTTAAAATGATGAAATGTGGATCTTATATAGACATTGGATGGTCGCAAGGGAAGGTTAGGTGGAAGTGATTTGGTCTTGGTGCATTGAGGAAGAAACGCGGATTCGCCCTCAATAGTCCCAGAAAAAGCAATCAAGGTTCCTTCTCTGAGAAGAGTCGTTTATTTGATCCCATAATTAGATGTTTCGGAAATTTCTGATGTGAGAGAATCAGCCGACTATTTCGAAAATTTAAAATCTTGATGTTGATAACATAATAATGTAGTGTGTGAAGAAGCCTCATTGTATGGCAATGACATGACAGAGCGCACGTACTTGTATCCTTGTAAAGGTACGCAATCACTTGGCAACGCCGCAAGCACCAAACTTGTTTTTCTCCGAGAAATCTGGAGAGATTTTTGGGTGTCGCTTAGTCAGCGCACTGACTAAATGAAAACATGAAAAGAATATAATTTTTAAAAGATACGTACTTAATATTAGTATATTTATAGTAAATAATATTTAATTCAAGAATTACAGTAATATGAGTTCAATTATATACCACGATATTAGCAAATATATCAATGAGCATGGCTGTGGCGTTCCGAAGACAAGAAGAAGGAAAAATCACTAATTGCAAAATCAACCAATTACATTTCTATTTGAACCGAGTTGACACATAAACTCCTATTGTTTCATTTCCGTGTAACTATACCAATCGCGTTTAAACGTGTGTTGTGGTTCTGATAGTTAATTATATAAATTATTTCAAAAACACATTAGATCGTACAATCAGAATTAGTAATTACTGTACGTGTTTAGTTATTAGTATTGTGCATGCCAAGAAACTCAAGGAATTTTGGCTTTATTCGCAACCTAAATAGTATATTGATCGCGTCCTAGTTACTTTGTAAAATGATTTATATCATGAACAGTAATAGGAACAATTAAAAAAAAGATGTTCTATGCGATACAACTTTACTTTTACATTAGCAGCAATTAATTTTCATGAATTGCACATATTAGGTTCATTGCTTAATATTAATTTTTTCCATTATAAAAGTGAATGAGTTACACATAATTAACTATGGTTTCTTAAAACTCCTAAAAATGTTTTAGGACTTTAACATATCTCAAACAAACAAAACGCTGTTTCTAAACACAATTAAATAATTGTCAAATATCAACACTTTGGATACACAGTACTGGAAAAAAATATTCACCAGTCAGGGAAATGCCAATAAATTCTCGACTCAATTTGTTGCGTCGATGGGGGCAGATAAGATAAGTTCGGGACGTCTCCTTTATCTGGCAACACGAGAGAAGAGGAAACTGTGTAAGAGCAAGCTTCGGTTAGTTCAGCTATATTCCAGCAGATAGCGCACCGTACTGGAAGCGCCACCGCTCGCATTCGGCGAAAGTCTGAACTGTTACGTACTTCCGGTCGATAATTCACTTCCATCCTCGGTCCTTCATCTTCCACGTTGTGTTTTTTTTTTTCACACCGGCGTTACATTTACTTTTATCTTCTGCATCGCTCTCCTGTCTGTGACAACCTCGGCCTCGTCCCATAATAAAAATTGAAGCAAACATTAATTACAAGATTTAATATGCGACGTAAAAGAGCATAATAGAACAAGACAATTACTCGTAGAGAGAGTAAGAACGTGCAGTTTCCCCTGTTCAACTTTTAATGCGCTTTTATTTTATTAAAGGGGATGCGATATTACAACTCTCCGCTGAATCGCCCTTAGTTGTTTTCCCTTTCGTCCCTTTTCAGTGTACGGACGAGAAAGATAAAAACGAAATTGGCTTGCCCTCTTTTAAAACATATATAAATGAAACATTAAATCCCAAGTATCCGTTCAAGTCTTTTCTTCGCTTTGACGATTGTTTTTTTTTCTCTAGCCGGTGCGTGGAAATTTATCCCTCAAAGTCTATGTTTAGCAAAATATGGAGCTTATAAGTTGTAGAATCGAATTCATGCATTTCCTAAAAGTATGGATTAAATGGGCTTATAAAACGTTTGTTTGAGCTTTTTATAATTTTAAAACAGAAAACATATCGCAAGGGCAAGAATTTATATCTGCTCAGATTTAAAATTATATACATATGTAATGCTAGTTTGTAGGCGTTAGCTTAAAATCAGGGAGTTAAAAAAATCGTATATAGCTGTTCTTGTATTTATCTATCCCAACGCTTTGCATTTATAATGCGTTAGGAATCTACATACACGCTAAAGTACTGTGGTAATTGAAGAAATATTTATTCGGGAGTTCGAGCTCTATAAAGTTAATATTATCGTAAACTTTAGTCTCATACATTTTTATTTAAATTTGGCGCTAAAAACATGTAGCAACAGTATAGCCTAACTTTGGCCTGCACATTATAAGATGTGTTTTATTTACATTAGATAAACAGGCTCTGAGTTTATTTGCTTATTAGTTTCCGCTTCATTCTAGTTTTGTACCGTTCTTTAAAAGTATTTAAATCTGTTTATTTTTCCTACCTGATCCTTTTAGTCTTACCTCTTCAATTCCTCTAGCTTTATGACCAACACTTAAATTTATTTTCATTTTGCATTCTGGTGAACCAAATTTATTTATTGCCATATCTTATTTCAATACTTTTGCGGTAGAAAATTAATTAGGTTATTATCCAATCAGTAACGTTGTCAATTCTACTACTTATTACTGATTCATGGCAGCTTAATCTAATATACACTACCATAGTAAAATATACAGGATTTCACTGATTTGACCGTAAATTTAATTTCGTTCCTTTCCCCTTAATATTGATCCTGTCCAATTATGTTGACGAAGGAAATCGATAACGTAGTCCTTAGTTTTTTCATACCTCAGTCTCAGTTATTCGGATCAACAGTATATAGGAATACTGCGAAATTACCCACGCTGCCCAGAGCCATCCTCAAATTATTGGGAAACCCGACAGCTCATGTAAATTGACACAATTATCCCGACCGGCCAATCTATTGTTGTCTAATAGACAGCAATTCCTGAGCGTTATCTGTTATATTGTTTCTAATTATGACGTAATGAGACGAAACATTTCAACCTTCCTGTTGGGTTAATTGCTTCTATTTTGTGCATATGTACATAGTTCTTATTAATTCACTTCGATTATCTAACGATTATTGCAATACAAATATTCTCTTGAAGCAATTTTAAATCTAGGAATGAAACATAAAAGGAATAGGTACATAACTTTTGTACTTTTATGAGACCAGAATGCTCAGACTGCCATCAACCCTAAGGGATACCTTAATCGTTAGGATGCTCGTGACGTCCTTAATAAAATGCTAACCGGTGAGATTTCCGGATACGTGAGATAAAATGAAATATAGCGGGAAGCAGCTGAGAGCAACACTGCCGCCGCGGTGAAGCATCATCCCCTTCTGTCTCAGCGGGTCGTCCCAACGTAATATCGAAAACCATTCGTCAATTTTGACAGTCGATTCGCCCCAGGTCCCAACTGCGCGCGATGGGCGTGCCCGCTTCTCCACCAGGAATCGTCTTGTACTTTATTAAAAATAGATATTTCATTACCAGCCTGCAAAAACTATGAAGTGAAGTGGGACGTTTATAGTAGCATCACAATTTATTTAAATTTTGAAGGTGAATGGCATAATCTTGTATTCAGAAATAATTTGTTAACACCTTTAAGGGAAATCAACACATTGAAAAACCATTGCCTGGGAATGAATTTTATTGTACCTAATTCATTCAGGTCTGTTTATAGTGATCTGCGTAAATGAGAATTACTTTGGTGCTGTTTGGGTGGCTACATTGCTCCTAAAGGTCTGGCCTCACATTCTGGCACGACATCCGTTCCGCAGTAGTAGCACAGGTTTAAATGCGTGTGGCCTCACATCGACGTTGCGAGTGCGAGACAAGCATAGGACTCGTACGGGTCGACGAGTTTCACTTACTTTTTGTCGTACGAGTTTTGAACTCGTGCAACCTGCGAGCGCGCATTATGTTAGCATATATATATATATATATATATATTGCAATTTTGAGAGGAATGAGATAGAGAAACGAAACAAAGACAAGATGAAATTAGAGGCAAATTATGATATTCTGGTTATAGCGAGATGCACTGGACTCAAAACGCAAGATAGATGGCGTTGTTATCTTTGAAATTTTAAATGGAAAGTATGTTCATATAAAACCTCATTGGCACAATTTACATCCGCAGTCTATATTATTACTGTATGTGCGTTTTACTAAATATTCATCGACATTTGTAAAAAAAAAATGTATAATGTTTACTAACATGTACATGGTTATCAAATGAAGCAGATCAACATATAAACAAACATTATACCTAAAGAGCCTTATCTATATTGTTCCATAAAACTATTTATTTGGCTAAAGATAATGATAAATATAAATTGCAATAGTTATCAGAAATTAATTTAAGAAACGTGCCAATTAGGAAGTCTAACTTTAGGACGACAGAGATCAAAGCTAAAAGCTCAAATTAGTAAAGTAAGCAACGCATCAAGTCTAGTTGATAACTCAGGCCCACATAGGGACCATCTAGAATCGATCTACAGTATTTTAAAATGCAGATATTGTTTCAAAACGTTTTAAATTTGTCTATTCTAACCAGCTTTTTGTAAACTAAGATACTAAAAAATGTGTAAATACACAAAAAAGAATATCCTGCATAATACAGAACATAGGCAGGTATTATTGAAGGAGTACAAAATATATCAATTAAACAATGAAATTATTTCTTTTTAATTAAGATGCATTCCACAAAACATAAAATTTGGAAAGGGATATTAAAATAAATGTTAAATACAATTTATAAATCTTTTCCTTCAACAAATAGTTACAGGACAATACGTCATGGAAATATGTTATTTCTTGGGAGCTTACTTATTTTAATACCGTAAAGTGGGGCTACTTTGTGACACATAGGGTTACATTGTGACAGGTCCCGTAAAAATCTCTTTCTCTTCTTTGGTCGGTTTTATAGCCGAACCGGACCTATTTTAAGGTGAAACCAGAAAACTAGAACATGTTCGCCACCTGTCAAACATAGGATTAAGTTCCTGCTCTAAACGCGCACATGGTTTGGGCTTGACTTAGTTGACAATCAAATTCAATGAATAACAATTCATGCGGAAACTTTCTGTTGGTGAAAGAGTTCTACACAGGATTTTTTGTCAAATATAAGTTTTTCCTGAAGTACAATAGTAGACATTATTTTAGTATTAATATGGCATTCTTTTAAGGACTTTATAATTTTGTCCGACGCGGAAAAAGAGCGTTATTCGATGTTCCTGAAATAGAGGATATTTTCGTTACTGCTTAAATTTTTTTTTATATTTAGAAAATTTTATGTTAAATAATTTAAACGTTTTTTTTAATTGCTCCCAAGATTTCTATTTTTGCAAATAAATGTTCACTTCTTAATTTTTGCGT
>JARFOC010000148.1:237860-259389 GCA_031763485.1 Osmoderma eremita
TGAGGATGGCAACTTAGTTGCGGAAATGCGTATTCAGAGTTCTTTACTCAACAAGGTGGTAAGGGGTATTTTTTAACCTACATCGGGACAATCAGTGCATGGCAAACGTTTAGAAAAACAAATCTTTCTGTGACGCAATTGATGTTTCGAAAAGAAATAGCTGTCAGTCCTTAGAAGCCATGGAACTCTGTAAATCTGGAAGTAAGCCAGCAACCTCAAAGCGAAGCGTGTCATTGGAGCGGGTATCCCATGACGGCTCAAACGAATTAAATCGCTTGATTATCGAAGTGCCAAATACTAAAAGGAGGTTATATGCATTATGTGCCGAAATTCTAATGCCCACTTTGTATACCCTTTTGTTCAGTTTTCTCAGTAAATGGCTGTTAGATTAATCGGTTCCCAATAAAAACTGATTTTATGCAATCCTACAACTTTTAATTTATACCAATGTTTGGCCCCAATAAGGCCTTGAGGTACCTACGCTTACTCTACATCTTGTAAAAATTAGGCAAAAATAGTGACAATAGACGAAATACATATGATGGATGGTACTACTGTAACTAAAGCTTTGACTTTAATCGACGATAACTTCACCATAATGCACGAAAATGCTCGGCACAGGTTTTCAGGTGTGTTACTGAATCCCTTTAAGATATTAGTATCCAAGCAATACAATGGCTACTCTAAGCTCTAACTTAAATCCTATCGAGCATGTGTGTGAACAACCTTATGAGGAGAGTCAGAGCAATCGCTAAGTGGCGTTAAGGAGAAATGGGGCTTCATTATTTTGTTTCGTATTTTGGTCTATATATTGTTCAAATAATCTTCTTTAGCATTTCTGTTAAAATATTCCTTTTGTAATGTTTGGTTTGCCCTAAGCTAAGATGTTAAACTTTGCTACTTTTTTCCTGTCCTGAACGCCATCTTAATGGGAACATTATAGGACTGAGAAATTAACTCAGTAATCACCTTCTATTAGAAATTTTGACACTGGTATCAAAGAACCAAGTATTGGTAATCATATAGTTATTGGCAATAAGATAAAGTGTGGATCTACATGCTCTTAATTTTTGTATAGATATGTAAAGATGCTTAATGTAATGGTTTGGAGCACGTGCCCTTTCCTACTTTGCTTTAGTAAAACTATTGCAACACAAGGTGATAAAGCAAAACATATTGATGTTATTAGATACTTAATAGAATTAGAAAACAAGTTTCTAAATATATAGACATTTTGCATGTATAGTGAACACAAAACAAAGTAATGATTGGGAAAAATGTGTTGCGGTAGCAACGGTCCATGCTTTGAGTATTGTGAAGGAATTTTAACAATCGACCAAATCCAGCAAATATGTGTTTTCTTACCAAAATGATAGGAATTAGTAAAATTGGAAATATTAATATATACAATTTCGCCGAACAGAACATTTTGCTCCCTAGATAATTGTATGAGAATAAAACCTGACAACTTGGTGAAACGTAACATTGAAGTAGAATATTGGGTAAGAAAAGGTCAAGAGATACTTAGAAAAAAAGGTAGCGGAAAGCAATACTACAAAGTTGAAGAAGGGCAAATAAGTAGGAAGAGGAGAAGAACATAGGGAGTGGAACTCTAATTTAACTTTAACAATTTAGGAAACATTAGAGTTACCTACGTAAGTGAGCATTCTAAACGAATACTCTGTCATATAATATACTGTTATCAACTACTCAATTAAGAGACCCGCCCTTAGCAAGACGATCCGCCTTATGCGATTTTAATACAAATTATAAATACACTCCTGTCATTTTTTTCCAATCTGAATTTTAAGGGCTTAAATTCATCGAGTTCGTCCGAAATTGTGCTGAGATTTGTTCATCCCCGTTGCAATATATTAGCGTTTAAAAGTTAATTCCTATCCAGCAGGCACACAGTAATTCATATTCAAGTGGGTGTCCCCACTTTCATTTCGCGTTTAATATTTTATTCGGGGCAGCAGACAATTTTATGAAAGCGTCGGAAAAGTGTTTACAAAGAGGCAGAATGGTGGAATTTCAACCCGACATTCTGACAGCTTGTTTCCATCGCGTTAAATCACAACTACAAATATCCGTTGACTGCTGTGTAGCACGCTTTTTTTTTAATGTCGAGATCAAAACGACATAATGGGATGTTTTTATTGTATCGGTTTTCATCGTCATTTTTGCGAAACCCGATTTTATTACGTTTGGCGTATTTGACAGCGGTATGAATTAATGAAATGTCTGACATTTCTTCGTGACGCCCGACAAACGCTTGAGGGAGATCACCTCATGTAATATATAATTGTCGAAACGTGCTGTGTTCCTATAGGGATTCCTGAACAATGTTAATGCGGACATACGTTAGCTAACGCGAAACGTTTCAACCATTATTTCCCGCATTACTTCTAAAATAAACAGCTTACAGTTGGCAATGAAATTTTAATTTAGTGCACTCAAATCTCCCTGCGTCTGTCTTGCGTGAAACGTTGTCGCAAATCTTACTAAATCCCCATACAAATGTAATCCTCCCACTGAACGTACAACATCGGATGAAATTGTTATCCGTGGCGTTATCCTCCCGCTATATGCAGAAACCGGGTGTGTGTGCGCGTTCAGTATAAGCAAAAACATCCCCATCGTTAATTAAATGTCTCTCATCCGGATATATTTTTGACTTGATATGCTCTTAAGATAAAAGTTAGCATTTTCTAGTAATTTATAATTTAGGTGCATAATATTTTCACCATTCAACAAACATGATGCTATGGGTAGTGAGAGCATAATTTTAACACCACAAAATTACTCATCTTCACAATAATAATGATTAAATGTTTGACCAGAAATCAACACTAACACGATATCCTTAACCCATTAATGGCCAAGGATGAAAATAACTATAAATGACATAAAATTTACATATATTTATTAGTAAGCTATATCTAAGTAATCTTTTGTATAAAATAAATAAATATAATATTTCTAAAATACTAAAGAAAATTTGGCATAAAGCGTAAATTTTCTACATGTTATATAAAACTGTAAAAGCAATAAATTTTAAAGCCAACCGAACGAGCTTTTCTTTTATAAACATTTTGGTAGAATGTCTGCCAAAATATGGAACTAATTGACAAATTATACCAAAATATATGAAACTGTAAATATTTTTTGTTCATTACATCAAAAACCATTCTGTTTGGCAAATTTATCGTTTTTGTCTAATGCATTATTATCTGTTAAGTGCAAGTTTTATTTGATAGCTCTGAATGTATTCTGCTCACACATTTTCTAACCGTCTCGACACCTTTATCAAAACCCTTGGACCAGTACATGTCAGTAGCAGGAAGAGTATGATAGCCCGTAAGAGTTAAAATTCCCATGAGTTGCTTTAGTTAAGCTGCTGACAATATAGAATCATGTCGGTTATTTTGTTTCGCATATTTTGTATTTAGCTCAGCTATGAGATTCAAAATATCTTCGTCGAAAAATAATATCTCTGAAGGTGTCTTCCCTCCTATCAGACGACTTATTTCCTCTTTCTTGGTAGCTTCAGTGGACGATGGCCACGAAGAGTATTGCGGTTCTGTCATTGACCAGTAGGGAATACACTGTTTTGTCTTCAGCTTGGCTTTTCCTTTCTACTGGTAGGTACCTAGCTCAGTTACTACAACGGACGGCTGCTTATCACCTTCAGTTTCTTTAGTTGAATGTATTTCGAACATACCGGCAACATCTTCTATATTTTGCTGCTATATAAGAAAAGTATCATTTAAATCCTCTTCATCTGTAAGAGTATCAACAGGCGGTGGAATATACACTGCGTCTATTTCACAAGCTTCCGCATGAGATATATCTTCTAGAATAGCTTCCAATTCCCGAATAGAAAGTGCTCTTTTCGTTTCGTAACTTTCTGCGAAAGACATTGCTGTAATTTTTTTAGAATAATTTGTACATTAGCTAAAAAGTGATTGCTGCATACCTCACTCCTTGAGGATATGCCAAACTACAATATAACAACGTTGACTAACACCGCAGGAACAACAACGTACAAACTGTTTTTATAAGATTTTTTACAGAAACGCGGTAACAAAGCAAACTATTATGTGCCTACGATATTCGATCACTACTGCAACTAAAATCTATGACAGAATCTACCAGCAAGAGAAGGAATAATTTTTTATGACACAACAGTTTTTGTTCATGCATTACACCAAAGTATCGATATTACGCGGTCGTAACTGTCATCCAAAGAAATATAAATAACTTCTTCTCAGTTTAAACATTTCCCTATTTAGTAATAAATGTACCATCCATAGCCCTACCACTTATTAGGTACCTTACGATATCTTATATTTATTTCCGTAAGACACGACGCTGTTGCGTGAAAAGATGATATTTAAGAAAATAATTTCCACAACACGTTACTTTGAAATTATGATTTCTATGACGGAATTTGTTGATTTAACACTTTATTGGTATATATAATGTTTCGTTAATGATGCTTTAGCTATTAACGGATTCTACCTTTATAGACACTTTCAACGACATCTGAACGTTGGATTCTGAACTCAAAATTGTTGAAGATATAGTTACTACAATAATTAAATATCACATTGAATTAATATCTAAAATATCATAGATGCACATACATAGAATGAAAGCAATACTTCAAGAAGAACCTATAGTGCCTATAGACGATAAGCTAACGGGCAGGCAGCTGAAATGATTCAGAGGTGTGGCAAGAAAAATGTGAAACGACGATATTAACCAAGAGGTAGCCAAAGAATGAAGTATGCTATGAGGAGAGGTGAAACAACTTGCGAAGATAGAAAGCAATTGAGAGAAAGATGTACGGCAGTAAAAGAAACTGGTCAACTAGCTTGACACTTAACGGTATGAAAGGCAGTAATATTGAGTAAGCAAGTAATTACTCAGTATATAATCCTCAGTGGTGTTAAACTACTTATTTTGCGTTCAATGAATCCAAGACAAGTGTTTGCTAATAAAGAGTATTATGCGAAACAAATTAGTTTTGCTAAGAAGGATGATGATATTTAGGAAAACTTAAAGCAAATCATATTTAGAAAAGAATCAGGGGCAACAAATTCAACATATTATTTTATTATAATCAATTTTGAATAAATTTTGCTAAGTAGTTTTAAGAAAGAGTAAGCTATATATAAGCTATAGCCGTTAGAAAGAAAGAAGAAAATATAATTCGCAATATAATACTATAACATTAATATAGGTACTAAAATTTGTACGGCAAACTACGGAAATATCTCCCCCGATATCAAAAAGTACCATACAAAGTTTGCCATACGAAGGCTGAATTACCAAGAATCGAGAGCAGTATAAAACATCCACTATAAATTTAGCATCAATTTTGAGATACGATTGCACATTTCAGTCTGACATACATAGAAGATAGTCGTAAAATATTTTCGTCGAAAATAAACGACAAAAACACGATATTATTACTGCCCTAACTGTGAATACCGAACACAATCGTAAAATAAAACTCATTGGCTCCCCCGCGACAAGCGAAATAAAATAATAAAGTTAGAATCGATGACGTTCAAATGTGCGTCCTAACCGTGTTCTTTCCGTCGTTTCGCCTACGGGGAGAAACCGCAGAATGCGATCGGTCCGTGAAGCGGCTGAACATTAATAACTAATAAAGGTCCTTGACTAATAAAGGAGATTGCAGGTCGTCGTAAGGTTCCTTTTGCTTTTACGATCGACTAATTGTAAAATCTAATAGCATGCATATCTCTATACCAATTCAAACGGTTCAGTGAGGTCGTTCCAACCTATCCGATTTAGACTCGACGCTATAGTGGGCGGAAAACGATGTGACACTCCAGTGGACATCGTGTGTATGGGTTACGGAACGAATTTCGCAGTCTTGTTGTAGAGTAACTTAAATAAAATGTTAAGGGCGTGGATTGAGTGACGGAAGGAATGTGTTCAAATTGATTTCATACCGTCTAAGCCGCTTCCTGCCATATAGAGTATCTTTATTTTGGAGATATAATACAAATTTGTTTTTTTTTAAAGAGTCATAGTCATAGTTGGTCATGATGTCATTGAAATGCTTATTCTTTTCTGATTTCATTGATATAACATTTGGTATAGCTATCTGTTTTAGATTTTGATTCATAGTGGAATAAGGGATTATTGTTTCTAATAATATTATAGAAAAATAATAAGAGATTAAAGAAGGAATATGAAAAAAATCAAAATAAGCATAATCAGCAAAAACATAAGGGAGTAAACAAAAGCAAACACCTTCGTTGTAACTTCATTAAGTAAGTGTTCAAGTGTGTTCCATTGGTACGTATACACATTTCGCACCTCTTCTGATACTTCTTATTGGCGCCATAATACTAATCTTTATATCTTCGATGCTGTTCGGTTTATTCATGTATACTTTATTTATTTCGACACCCCATAAGAAAAAGTTTAGAGGTGCAATGTCTGGAGATCTTGTTGGCCAGAGAATGGTACTTGCATTGCCAATCCAGTTAGGAAAACGATCCGAAAGATAATTACACACAGCTCGGCAATTATGAGCAGGTGCACTATCCTACTAGAAGTATTTTAAATTTTGCAACAAATTTAGTGGTAGTTCATCCTCCAATGCATTACGTAAACAGTGTAGATGTCGTTCACCATTTAAGTTGTTTTCATAAAAATATGGCCCCAATATTTTTATACCAAAAATGCTGCACCACACATTTAAGGCGAGCACATGTCGATCTCTCCTTTTGGTAGTAATGTGAGAATTTTTTTGAGACCAATAAATATTGTTGTTCCGATTAAATATGCTATTATTTGTAAATTTCGTTTCATCCGTAAATAAAATTGTACTTGAAAACTGCGGATTATTAGGTATGTGTTTCTCTCACGAGCCATGCAACAAATAATAATCTTCTGTCATGGTCTTGAACATACAGCGTCTGACTAACGGTGCAATTAAATGACTGGTATTTATTTTGTTTAAGAATTAGGCGAGTTTTTTTCGGTGGAAACTGCGCATTCGCTTGAAATCTCGCGGGTGGATGTTTCTGGTTTGTAATTTACGTACGCTAAAACCCTTCCTCGTCTTCCGGTTTAAATTTTTTTCTGCAGTACATGAGTAAAGATAGCAAGGACTGTTTGGCAGCACAGTAAACACACTGTTCGGATTACTCCTCCCGCACAAAGTATTAATTAATTTGGGACGACACGTGTTTCGGGAATACGTGGATTCCCATTATCAAGTCGAATAACCGAATTCGGTTATCCGAATAGTATGTTTATTCTGCAGTACATGGTTTACTAAAGCCTCCGTATTTAATTAAAATATTTTCTAGCTTAGAAAGTAACCTCCTATCAGGCTACTACATGTGTTTGTTTGCCGCGTTTGTTAGTCAAAATCTACTTATGAGTTAATAGAAATAATAATTGTTTATTTCACTACAAATCAATATCTAAAAGAGATAGCTATACCAAATGTTATATCAATAAAATCAGTAAGAAATAAGCATTTTAATGACACCATGGCCAACTATGACTTCCATTTGAAAAAATACAAGTTTGTGTTACATCTCCAACATAAAGAGTGCCCTGGACTTTTAAATCACATTAGTAGATTCTACATATACTGGAAACAGTTTTCACCTTTATTTTATCTGTAGGGGTTGTGATCATATTTGACGTTGAAGTTTTTGGAAGTTTCCAATATTTCTTGAATCGCTTACAAACCTTGCAATGGATAACAAATATAACACTAGCATCAACTATTACCCTATTTTCTGAGCACCTTTAACGGATTCTGTATCTTCAATATTAAGAAAGTTACTCATATACGGAGATAGGCAGCCTGTATATGAAGCGTTCAACCTTGAAAAACCACAATAAATACTAGTGCTTTATCAAAGTTTTGTCTAATATTGAGAGCTTAGGCACTATTCACTAGTAAGATCTTTTAAATTTTACTATCATATCAAATACATATTTATGGTGAAACACGAATGGCGGTGGCCAACCAATTTTTGCAAATTACGAACTTCTATCATAAACATATGAGTAATTACGGTTTGCCACTTATTATATGAACTTCGTTCATCTTTTTGGGTTCAGTAGTTCTCTTGGTACCTGTTATAATAAATTATTTTTATGACATGTCACAACGTCGAACATGCACACAATTTCACAATGGTCGGCTGATGGTGGGTCCTTTTCAAAGGGAAATCACGTGGAAGGATTTAGATGATTCTTAATGCAAAGCCGGGTTTATATATGCCCTTGAACTGAGGCAGTAGGTTTGGAATGGAATTTAATAGCATTGCAGGAATTTTATAATAAATATAATGTAGTAAAAGGAAATGGAGGGCATTATTTCCTACCCAATAGCTTTTCAACAACCACTACTAATCATAAATATTTTTTATAGTGCGGCTTACTTGTTACTTGTTAGTAGGAAGACATCTGCCAAGATCGATAATCCATCCCTTCTACTACGGACCCTATGTTCTGTTGTAGACAATAGGACCTTTACCTTACCTCAGTAAATTTATTATTTATGAAAAACTCTGAGATGGAGTAAATTATTTTGTAAACTAATAAACACAAAATTAGTGTTAAGCCTTGGGCAAGGGAAAAATATTTGCCCTTCTTGGGGAAAGTCAACATTTCTCAGTGGTGATCTTAATCCACCAACAAGAAATTCTTCCGTAACAACTGTTATAATATTATTATTACTATTAATTGAAATTTGGAATATTATCAATGTGGAATTGAAAATGTCAAATTGACTTTTCAAATACCAAAATAGATAGCATTTTAAACATCATCATCGATTTGGAACGACACTTTGTCGTTCGGCATGTGAAACTGACTTCTATATCAAAACTACTTAATGCCAAATTTAACTTTTCAAATATCAATTTGAGTTCGCCCGACGTCAAAATATTTTAAACGCCAATCTTTGACTTTTCGATTTCAAATTGATGTTTAAAAGATCATTAGTTTGGCATTTAAGATGTCAAACTTGCACTGGAAATGTAACATTAACTTTTTACTTGTCAAAATAGCATTTTAAATATCCTTTGAGATTTATAACGGCAAACTGATTTTGCTTGGAGACTAAATGAGATTGGAACGTCAATCTGTCGTTTGGGACATCAAATTCACTACTTTGCCATCAAAACCATGTCATTTACATGGTAATTTGCCATTTTAAACATCAAATTGGCTTCCTATTTCAAATATCCTTCTGATCTTGGAAATGCTAAAATGACATTAAACGAAACATTTAATATGGATTATCATACGTTAAAGGCTTTCAGTATTAATTTTTCCACATATTAAACGCTAATACGCCATTATGAATGCAAAAAAAAAATATATTTTCAAATACTAATCTGACATTTAAGGTGGTCCAATTGCGCTGTGAGACTTCAAAGGGCGTCTTCAAGCTAGCACTTGAAATGTTAAATCGACATCTCAGCAATCAAACTTATGTTGGACAAACAAAACTTCACCGAGGTGGTACACTGCTACCTAAACTCGGTAAATTTGTTAGTTTGTAAGAATTAAGGTACCAATTTCTCAGTTTGCTCCGTGATATAGTTTCGTAAAATTAAAAATACAAGTCGGGGGTCCCTGGAGTGAATACTAAATTACACGTCAGACATTACTTGTATCAGTTCTTTCTAATCAGAAATAAAAAGTACGACGTGCAGATTCAGACAATCAGTATAAAATCTATCCAAGCTAACGACACACAATATTTAAGTATACAAAAGTTATTTCTTCAGGGTATCACATAAATCATTCATTATTAGATTAAATTGTAATCACACCAAGAATAATAAAGCCATGGACCCCTATTTTATTCATTATGATGGTTTCCCAACGCTTTCCATCTATACCAACTATTTTATTTTACACTTTTGTTTACAACAATTATTTAAATATTCCATCACATTAATGGGAGGAAACGAATAGATATGTCATCTGAATCAAAATTCAGATAAAATGTAAAACCTGTAAAGAAATCTAGGTGTCACAGCGGAGATTTGTTGCTTTACGCATTCATATAGGTATGTAACTGGCTCCAAAATAGTTTACTATCACAATCACGTCATCTGTTTTTTTTACCACTGTTCATTTATGACTAGCCAGAAATTATTTTCCGGCTAAATAGTTAATATATTTCATTACGCTGCAGCATAAATCTACTTGCTCGCCATTCCCCTAACAAATCACAAAACATTTAGAAAATTACGTAAAACAACTTGCACAATATAAACACGCTAGCTCCGAAGTTACCCAAAAACAAAAAGGAGAACAGTTTCACTGAATTAGCTGGGGTTGGTGGTTAGGGAATTGCATTGCAATAAATTTCAGAGATAACGGCTTTTGAAGTTTATATACAGACAAGATATAGTAACTACAGTACAGTAGCTAAGATTGAATGATAATTTATTAATTTTAACCATTTTTTATTACGGGTGTGTGTGCGAGTTCTCATGGATTACCTATGTGTATTTGAGAAAGATGTGTAACTATAATGTTCTTTTCGCGCTGCTAAATTAATCCTGGCATTAAAAAAATCAGAAACACTTACGCCATTAACATTATTTCGGCTAAGACGTACTTGGATAAACTTTACTTAAGAAGCTTCCAGACTAATACATTTCGCGCAACTAAAACTTCTTAAAAGCTTTTCGGCCGTTTCATACGTGCTCTGATTCTCGTCGAACATAATAAATAATTTATATTTGTAAGCGAGTTCTCCGCCTCTTCCAGACCGAAGAGCCTTTTCTCATCAAACTCATTGTACGTCGGCCGACACATCGTCTACCCAACTGCTAATATAAATTTGATTGCGCGTAGTGGTCATTTCGGAAGAAACCATATCGGATTATCCCGGCGGGAAAGTTTCTCCGGTTAAAAGAAAAGCCTCGACCCCGGAGTAGCAGCTGCTGCAATTGCCGCATCAAAGAAATTGCCTCTGCAGCTAGATAGACGTCATGCAACCCGCTGCTGCGTTCGCCTATTTTTGCCCGCGTCAATTCTACCGCGAGGAATACTGAAGTGGTCCGATTCAATTTAAAGCTGAAGTGGGTGCACTTACCTCATCTCTCATTCAAGTCGATAATTAGATGGGGATATTGGTGCAAAAAGAGACAATCGAACGTGTGTTCAACGTGGCTTCACCAAGAATTAGTTTGTCTAGAACAAATAATAGATCGGATCCTGATTGAATGGGTAATGTAATCCCCATACACACGTGAGACGCGGTCGAAGCTTTCCATGTATTGTCTAAGGAAAGAGATAGTACAACAAACAAAAACACCTAACTATAGGCAAGGAAAACACACTGACTAACAAGCGAAAGTTTTGTGCTCATAGCTAGTTGTTATAATGTATAATGATAATTAAAACATTATGTTAATTAAACTAATACAATCATATTTCTTTTTACATATCTCCAAATATACATATGCGGGGTGAACAACTTAAATTGATACACGCAAATGTCACAGAAGGAAAGAAAATATTTAAAACTGCGTGTCGGAGAAGTTGTCGAAATATCACTATTATAACAATAAATCTGACTTATTTGTTATTACGCCACACGGAACATTTTTTTCCAAATGAAATGGAATATTATATTTGCGATTATTAAAATCTATATATTTTTTTGAATATCATGCATGAAATACTATTTTTATTAGTAAAAAAAAATTCGCAATTGTTAAATTGCCCTCCGATATTCAAAACATTGAAGCACGCAAATGATGTTATGTACCCAACAAATATTAGCATAAATCGCATCTTTGAAATATGCATACGTTTGTAGAAACATCAACAGAAATCGCACAGACTAGATTTTTGTAACAATTGAAAAAGATATTGGTCGCCTGGGGAATATTTTTAATTCGAAAAAGTATGTACCATTGTTGCCAATTATCAACCTGACATCGAATTTGGTATTCCGATCGATATAAATGTTCCATACCCTTGTTTGTTACTAATGATTTATTTATTTAGTATTTAGATTAACATTTTTCAGTACTTCATTGACCTGGACTTGAAAGCCTTCGTTCTCATTTCAATCAACTCTATGGGGAAGAAAATTTTACTAAAACCTAAACCCTCTTCGTTACAAACTTTCTAAACTTCTCTATACTCTAACATTCCTATCGCGCTGCCGTGACCACAAAGTCGTCCCTAATTTTCTTAATCGGAAACACGACATTTCTTCATCTTCAACAGCCAATACTCTTCATTAGACTAGTTTCTCACTTCTGCGCGCTTAAATTAAACAGATTTGTTATGAACTTGGTTCTCTATACAAAAAACTGTCTTCATTTCACCTAGAAATCTCTGAGGCTTTGAGCCCCGATGATTGGTCATTATTTGACCGGATTATGTATATTCAAGGTCCAAATACTTTCGAATTGACCACCGCAAATTCAATAATGATCCACCGACGAAAACTGGAAAAGGTTTCTTTTCCAATATTATCGTAAACTTCTCTGCGCGTCGACTTTCTGATGATGAGGAACCAATTTTATCGGAAGGCCTCAACTTCGTAATGGTTCCCAAAACCATTGCGGTAGATGAGGTCACACATTGCATTGAGCCATATCTTAGAACTCTTCCAAAATACACTGCTGATCAGGTTCGATTTGAAACTGTCAAATATCTTCAATTACCTAAATCTCCCGCTACCAACATATCAGAAGAGCCAAAAATGGTTTGGCAAAATTAAAATCAAATTCATCAGAAATAATTCTACCAGCTGATAAGTGCTGCTAGATCATCCCCAATATGTTGCCAAAGTAGAAGAACTGTTAGGAGATGGTTCTTACACTCCAATACCTAGAGAGCCTCCTCCAAAAATAAAAAGAGAATCAGATATTACTTCAAAGCTATACAAGTGTGTGATTCCAACAGAATCCAAACCCCTACCATTGTATAGTCTTCAAAAATTCACAAGCAGAATTTTCCTCTTGGGCCTATTGTCAGCACAATAGATTCTCCCATGTATGGCTTATTCAAATATCTGGCATCTTCAAGAAGTACACCTGGAATACTTCTTCACATATACTTTACTCCTCCCACTTCGTTCAAGTCATCTCCAACATTCAAACTAACGTGGAGGCATATTGATAAGTTTCGACGTAACCTCTCTATTCGCTAAAGTTCCGACCAAAATTTTTTTGAAAATGATCGAATTTCTCGTACAAGATGGTCAATCATCAAAGTGTTACCACTAATAACATTTTTCAATTTTACGCAGTGCGGAAGGAAATCCTTGACCAAGGCTATTTTAACGAATCCAACTAATATTTCCTTTTACTCAGGGGAATTATTGTACGAAAGATGCATAGTCACCAATGAGAGATATTTAGCGAAACCTTTGTCCAAGACGACGTGGGCCTTGTCGAACATTCAAACGAACACTCCATCGTCGTACATGTGCGTGTGATTAGAATCCCGGAACCGACATCTGTTATCTAGTAAAGGGGTCCATTTAGGCTCTAGTCACGATCAGGAAGGGACCTCTGTGTCTGCATACTGGCCTTATTAGTCCCAAATAAAACCGCGGCGTCTCCCAGCGCATACATACTGGTGCTGAACACGGAGAGAAGAGCCAACGTAGCTATTTCCTTCACTATAATTTACCGTTTGCTCATTAAGATAGTTCAAGGCAATACTCTATATCGCAACCAAAGGACGTTGTAAGTATTGATTCAGCAATTTTCTAGTTCAACGCTGTTTTATACATTAGAATTTTCTCCTCTATGAAAGGAAAGCCCTACATGTGTCAAAATAAAAACGCCAAAACAATCTAATCTCACGTACATGCTTAGGTGGATCGAAAATTTAATTAAACGTTCGTCCTACTTGATCTAAATCTTAAATAGAGGTATCCTATATCTCAAAGGTATCATGTTACAAGCTCATTAATTTCCATAATTTAGCTGTTAATTTAGGGTATTTGGAGATCCTGCGTGTGCGCCTGGAAATAGCTAAATCAAGCTATATATATTTGCTAAAACATATTATTATTTAGAGACATCTGATAACGACAAGTGATTTCTACTTTTTATACATTTTCTTAACTCCAAATGAGTACGATTTCTAGAAAATAGCAAAATAGAGTATAATAAATATCCAAAAGATGAAAATAACAGGGGAACCATCTTAAACAAAAGCGAACGATGCCATCCGCAATTTTACTTTGCCGCCTAGTTTCCAATGTTTCTTGTTTGCTGATGCTTCTCTGCGAATGGCTGGAGGGGCAACATCTGCTAAAAGGTGTAGCTTGTCTAGTTACTTTGTTTTGCATCTTAGACTTCATTGCGAGAACCAAGTTTGATCATTTTTGTTTTGGATGAAATTGCGGTTGTTCATTATTCTATCATGGAGTTGCGCATATTGTTTGACGTAATTAGAAGAACGAGACATCTGTTTCGCTAAAACAATATTAACGAGAATAAATGTTAACAGAAAATGTTCAAATTAAGTTTTTGAAAAAATAGAAACTTTTATTTTCAAGTCTCTGCAAATCGATGTGAAAATTAATATTAGTAAAACGAAAAACTTGTGCTTATTAGTATTCAAGGATTGTGTTCAACTTCTGAATTTACGCTGCGAAACAAATAACTATATATTCAGTGAATGGACCATCAAAATCCCCATCAGTTTACACAGTTTAATATTTTGATTAGGAAATTATAAAGTCCAGATATATTTAATAACAAAGAAATCGAACCTAGACAGTTTTTGCCACAACTTCAAGAATTGGATGAAAAATACAAAACAAGCGTTTCTGCTACTTTTATCGAAGAAGTACATATACTCTGTATGCCATCGTGATATGAGAAATTACAAAAACAAACACGACAACATTAAAAGCCATTGAAATGGGCTTTCGGGGACGCAGTTGGTGTGTGACATGAACACGAATGATTAGAAATTAAACAATCAGGGAACAAATTAGTGTAACAATTAATTTTCCGAAGGTAGGCATCTAAGCTGATATGGTCATTCAAGAAGAATGCCGGAAGAATGATGGGCTTTAAAAATATGAAAGTGGATTCTATCCCAAATTAGTGAAAAAGGAGGACCAAAAGGTCTCACGGAAAGATGGAATAAGGTATGCATTGCAAGATTGAGATATGTAGAAGGAATACTGGCAATATTGAAGAAGATAGAAACTTGAACGCGAGAGACGTCGAATGGTGTAGCTTAACTTCCGATTAAATGAAAAATGTAAAACAATATAGTTTGCAACAAGTTTACCTGGAATTCATACTAAAGATCTGCTCGAAAATGGTTCCAAAAAACCTTTCGCGGGAATAAAAGAACATCGGGAGAGAAAGGTGCCTTGACTTTTTGGATTCGTTTGAAAATAATGATATTTTTTTGGAACGTATCATTACTGATGATGAGAGTTGGGTGGTCGAGTATGGTCCGGAAACAAAACGCCAGAGCATGGAATGGCACACTTCAGGCTCTCCAAAGGCCAAGAAAGCAAGAATGAGCAAATCAAAGATCAAGAGCATGCTGAATTGTGTCTTTGATAGCCAGGGAATCGTTCACAAAGAGTTCGTGGCTCAAGGTCCGATAGTTAATCAACATTTTTACCGAGAGTTCTCGAAAGACTCCGAAGAAGGGTCATGCGCGTGAGACCAAACATCAAGAACGATTGAATCCTGCATCATGACAATGCGCCTTGTCACACAGAAATTTCCATAAACGGTTTTTTGCGCAGTAAAAATATTTCTGTGGCTCCTCTGCCTCCTTATTCACCTGACTTGAGTCCTTGTGACTTTTTTCTCTTCCCAAGATTGAAAATTCATCTGAAGGGACATCATTTGACAGAGACAACGTTTAATTGTAATTATATTCATATAAAAATATTTAAACAAATTAGTCTCATTACTTAATTTACACACCTCGTATATTTTACTGTTATGTTACATCTCAAATTTAAAATATAAAAGCATTGCACATACTGTTCTAAAACTTCTTAGAAATTAAGTCAGCTTCATACCCAGATAATTTTTGATTTGAACGTAACTTTATACAAATATATAAATATATTAAAGTAATATATTCATTGGTAAAATACTAACTAATAATTATACACTCATATGTAAGACGAAAAGCATTGATAGGTAGATATCATAGCTTGTGTCCACACGAAATGTTGTTCTAATAATTACACAATTACTACAGGGATAAATAATTAATGCAAAAAATAAGGTGAACTAGCAATAAATGGTTGTAAAAAATAAAATTATATATAGATGTTTGTATTGGAAGGAAGGAATACTGAAAAAAAAAATAAAAAGCAATATTTCCCAATATAATTTCGTAAACAGCTAATATTCTAAACTTATTGTGTAAGCATTACATGTAATACTCCCAACACCGTTTTATTAACTGAACTACATGTCGCTATGGTATTATGTTGATCTTAATAGATTTAATCTGGCATATTGATAGTGTGTGATGTAAATGCTGCTATACTGTATTGTAATGCAGCGGACATTCATTCTACTAACCGCCTAAAATTTAAATAAACCTCCCCAAGCTTTTAACCAATAACTATGTGTGCAATATTTCAGCGCCTGTTAATAGCATCGTACGTTTCGCAACGGAATTAAACAACGGATGAATCTGAACTGCGGTTAAATTAACTAATGAGATGTGATAGTCAACGCGCACTAAGTGGTACATATTTAGAGATATTTCCTGTTTACGTAACTGTTAACGATTACCCAAATTCATGGCCAATATAAATCCCTTTTCCGTATATAACGTACGTTAATATTAATGAGAATAATCGTTATGACAGGTAAATTCACCTCTAATTCCTTCGTAAATTGTAGTTACAGCATCCACACAATAACTTCTAAGTAATATCAATTTAGTAGATACATTTATCAAGCCCCAATCAGTAATTATTTTATTTGAATTTTGAAAACGGGATAAAGGTAATTTAAAATCAACAGTTTATCTATATATACCTAAATTTTAGAAATGAAGAGATTTACTCAAGAAGGAAAAACACAGAAACTGATTCAACAAACTTCTAAAGTGTATATGATTGTTTTATTTTTGTTACCGAGCTCGCTTTTATGTGAAAGTTTTCCCTTTCATCGTACGCATTAATTAACAAAAAGGGAATCCTCTAAAAAGTTTTAATCGTTTTTGTCGGTAAAATTACAAATTACATGCAGAATTGAGTTCATAATGAGCACCAGGAAATAAAAACAAAAACTTTTAATTTACGACGAAAGTGCGTCGACTTTAGTAATTATCTTCTCATCAATATTAGATTTAATGTATATGAGAGGCTTTACCTCTAAAGCACTGTGATTTCACACAAAAGATAAATTAAAATTTCATATTGTTTGCAAAGCGTTTGACTACTTAACTGGGGTTCGCTTTTTATTAAACTATTTTTCCTCTTGTTCAACAGGTATCTACATTTTAATAAGGCGTCGGAACTTTTCAAACTTTCTGTATTACAATAATGCACAATCCTTAGATGTACAATTTTTTATTTCACTTTGAGGTCTTTACAAGGTTGTAGACACGTTTTTGCCAACAGCGGCAGCATAAGTCAAAATTTCGTAGACATTGACTTGGAATCACAAATTAATTGGGCAACAGCAGCCAACTAAAACAAACGCAACTTAAGTTGACTAAGTTGACTAAGCTTTCGCAGTACTTTATTGTTTCATCAGAGCCATATTAACAGTGACTAGGTGGCGACTTTAACGTTTTCTTAAAAGTTACTTAAAGGATTATTTATTTGTTTTGTATACGAATTTTTAGGTAACTTTCTTGTTGGTTTATGGAATGGCAGTTTAAGAAATTGACTGCCCTGATAAATTTTATGTACCCAACCAACATTTTTTGTTTACGTTTATTTATCATATCCTTCTAAAAACTATTCAGTGATTTGTATGACGTTATTTAATTCTGTTTTATATCTGTCGTTTGTTAGTGGAGAACTTAGCAAAGTCATGAACTAGAAAGTTAATGGTAGCTACTTCATGTTAAAAGCAATGATCTGAATCTGCTGTTACAAATCTGTTTATAATTGGTTTTCTTTCGGTATGAGTCGATTTCTAACTTATTATTATTTCCAATTACTAGAGTATAGTAATCGAAGTTATTATTCTCTTTTTCAAATGTAAAATTGATGGCTTTGAATTTTCAATCAAGTTCATCTACGAACTTGTTCAAGTTATAAGAATTTGTATCAAATATTTCATTCACTGCAACATCGAACTTGTTTGAAATACTGGTATACATCCCGTATCTAAAGCAGTCTTTTAAATAGTGTTTATTGCCCAAATAAATATACCATTTACAGGAAATAATATATTAAATTAAATATGGCACAAGTACAATGCTAAGATAATTAGCAGAATTAAAAAAGTAGTCTAAATCGTCCAACAGAGAGCTTACACTAAGCCTTTTGTTAGCACTAATTGACACATTGTAATTGGTGCTTTCGTTAGAATATTCGTCCAAGCTCTAGGAATAAAGAAAGCAAGGATGCATCAATATTAAGATGTTACATAGATGTTATCTTTACATAGTAATTGTATCAACTGTTAGATAATAAAAGTATTGTTATTATAATTTTTATTCTCTTTACAGATATTTTAAGAAAGTATTGGACACGGCCCGGTCAGGACAACTGATACAAAATAGATATTGCTGTTTGCATTGTAATCTTTTATAATCTTAATTTACAGGAGTCTCCCTCATATTCAAAACTTTTCTTAGTATGTTGGCAGTATGCAGTAGTAGCACCTTCTGCATTTCCATTTACAATGCAGGGGGAACTCCCAGCGATTGCAAGTTCTCTCAGCCAGTCGCTCTCAGTTTATCTTCCACACCTATAGCCTAGAGTATCCCCAATATTTGTAGATTTCTAGTTCGTCCATCCTTTCTATACTTAGGCATTCGTCTATCTCAACTAGTAGACGAAATCGTCTGGTAAGGTACTTGCTTCATTTTTACGGACAAAGATGAGATAATTGATAGTGTATTTGGAACATTGTAGGGGTTTCACGGGAACATATTGCATAACTGCAAACAATCGGAACTGGTTGACCACCTGCTCTATTCCGCGGATTTAGCAAAGCCAGAGCATTTCTTGTTCATAAAACTCGAAAAACGTTTGAAAGGTAAAAGATTTTGGACAAATGACGATACCATACGTACCGTTGAGGAGTGATTTACAAATCTGAAGAAAGGCTTTAGATCTTGAAGAACATTGTGTTGAATAAATAAAATTTTTATTTGAAATATCGTGACAATTTCATGGTAGGCCAAGTAGCTATCAATAAACCCTGGTACAACGTTGATTTAAAAGAAATCGGTTTGAATAGAACCATAAATTAAGAAGGCATAGGTAGTGATTTATTATGTCTCTCAACGTCGATCACTCAATGATACTCACACTGGCGCGCTGTTAAACAAACAATTTTTTTGCAAGGATATACATTTTAGCAGATTGAAATTCGTCCCTTAGTACATTGCGGTTTATAAGAAAGTCTATGCACACAGCGTATGTGCATACTTCGTACTCGTACGTACTTCCACTTATCGAAATATGAAAGAGAGTATCTTAGCGACCCGTTTACGCTTTACAATTTCCATTCTTCCCTTCCGCCTTCGTCCTTTCGACGTATTCTAGAACTCAAGAAATGACACGCCATCGCAGGTCGAAAACTTCATATATACGGAATTGAAAGCAAATAAGCTGTTCCCGTATGCGCCCCGCATTCAGGTAAGTCGTGAAGGCGGTATACGGTGGGGAAATATGAGATGCACGTGCCAGATTTTAGTTTATGACTGTGTGCAGAAAAGAAAATGCACGAGCTCACGGAGGACGTTAGGTATTCCGGACGGTTATTGCCTGAGATGTTATTAAATTTTGGAGAAAACCGCTCAAAGTGGTTTATCCGAAGTGCTATATGGAGGTGCATCGGTGGGAAAATGAAGATTTGCGATAATGTCTTTATTCCCGAGGCGTCGTTCTCGAAATTTAATAGGCTTTATTTTGTAAAGTTATAAAGTTACGTTCTCATTGTTAAACATAGTTTACCGCTTTTTTATTTACTGCTCAATCGTAACTTTACTTAGACTACACACCAAGTACTTGCATACAGAATGCATACTCAAGATAGACATAATGTCCAAAGTAAGAGTAGCTATTATACTTTTGAATAAGCATATATGGATTAGGTATCCGTTAGCTTTCTTTTCTTCTAGAGATTCTTGTTTTCGTTATAAAAAATATATTCCAACAAAAAATTACCGTTCGTGCCTTTGGGACCTATATAATATACCTGAGTCCACACAATCAAAAGCTCAGGAGAAAAAAAAACCTGCTATAAATACCGAAGAAGAACGATTTTTGGTTAGTGCTGGCGTATTTAGCTTACTATTCCTAGTTGTACTAAAATATTTCGCCCGAACTCTTCAGAGATCTGCGACACGTCTGGTGCCAGAACCTCACCCTTTTCTACAGTTGGCTTTCGCACATTCCATTTTTTGTGTAATTTACTATATTCCAAATTCTCTTTGTTTTACTGATTTGATTCTGAAGTGGGTTACTACAATAATTTCCTTCTGTGCTAGCAATTATCTGTTCTGTTCTTTTCTATATATTTTGCACTAGTCTTCAATCTTGCCAAAATACCACCACCACCACACCAAACCGATTTTTAAGCAAGTATAAAATCCTCAATGATTCAGAACTACGAATAATATTTTCCTTATTCCAAGAATTTTTCCTGGAGCACTAAGATGAAGCTTTAAATGCTCTCATATGGCAGGAAGCAACAAAGGACGATATAATAGCGTATGTGAATTTTTTGTACGCATTATCAATGTCTCCAGTCATTTACGAGTAGTCGGCAATTCAATTCACTTAAACTCTATCCGGAGATACAACGATATTTTTTCTTAAAAGAGGGTTTGCTTAACTGTATATTGAGAATTTGGGCTAAATGATCTACAATATTCGATTTTATCAATAAACAGTACATACATTCGCATAACAACACAATATAAATAGCTATTATTTCAGTCAACATTATTTCATTTCACTCAGTCGGTGAATCTGATTAAATTTTTTTAAGATAGTAATGTTAAAGTCCAGCCGCTAACAATTAATGTAACTAAAATATGTTACTAGATAAAGAATTTTTTTTGTTTAAATACTTTATTAATGGAACAAACATCCACGCAATGGACAAGGCTACACGAAATGCGGTTTTGAGAAACAGAAATTAATAATTGAAGATGTCGAAAGATAATATCAGGACAATTTCGTGTATCAAGGCTAGAGGTAAAGTTAAAGGATCCCATCGTCGGAGCCAAATAAAGATATTGACGGAAAAAAAAATCACATTTCTCTGTATGAGTATAAGACATAACAACAGACAGAGAAATAAATAATCGAATAACTGATTAAGTAAAT
>JARFOC010000148.1:276238-294250 GCA_031763485.1 Osmoderma eremita
TCCTTTGGGTTGGTTTGGAATGTCGGTAACCAACTCAAGGATCTACCGTTTGGTAAACGGTCCGGTCTTCTAGTTAGAAACACTAAATTACTACTACGCAACGTAGACTAAACTTTAGTTAGGACATACAATATATATAAACTGGGTTTGAGGGTGTTCTGTACAATCTCCTACTTTTAGCTGCAATAACCTATGAAATCACTAGCTCTCAATTTGCATTCATGATTTCCAAGAAAAATTAAAGTGAAATAGTGCACCCAAAAAGTAGTTTTAATTAACAATAAACTCAGCTCAATATATATATATATATATATATATATCAACGTCTAAAACGCTAATGGTTTATAATTTAATTAATTAATGGGTCAGTTAGTGGTATATCTACCATAAATTTAGTTAATAATGTGATCTAATTGAAACTAAGCTATACGATGTTTGTAAATAATACAAAAGCGGGGCATTCAGTCTTGTTTAAATATGTTGCATTAAGCTATTACAAGCTACAAATTCCAGGTTTTAACTCTCCTTAAGTTACTGCTCTAAGATTCTAGTGCTAGGGCGTTTAGAAAATTTATGAAGCATAAATATTTTGGCAAGCAGCATCATTCAGTATTATTATGTTTATTTGAACATTTCTGAATAAGTGTATAATAATACAATATTTAGTTTATAAATTATACACTACGCAAGTTTAATATTTTGTTATAAATTAGAAACAAAAGTAGAACTGCGACATTTACTTTTACCTAGGAAGGCGTAATGAATTAACTCAATGACAAATTTTCGAAACAACCATTAGAATACACACACACTAATACATATTCGACGTTTTAACGTTAACATTTCAATATTATCAGTTATGTGATTTAACATTCTAGATAGAATATATTCCGGTAAGAATAAATAGCAGCTATATAACTATGTATAACCTATATAACACCATTTCTGTTCATTTCCTTTTCATTTGTCTAGTAAAAATAAATAGCGTAACACTTTAACCACGAAACTACAACTGCCCCTTGAGCCAGTTTAGATCTTAATGCGCTGCTGAAACCGTATGGACAACAGACCTCCCTTCAATAACAAAGTTCTGCCTTGTAAAATGACACCGATATCATTTAATCGCTAACTGCGCAATGGAATTGTTACCACTAACCTAAAACAGATTCTCTTATCTAATGTCCGTTATATGTTTGTGTTTACGTTTCCGATATATGCACGTGTGTGTGGCGGCATGTTCGCGAGAGACCTTTGTGCATTCTTTCCACAACTCTTTCAAGAATCCCCGGTGAGAAAACCGCGATCCGCGCCGCTCGCCTTTTCTCGAGATTAAAGAACTTAGAGTTGCAACAATCCTTTTATGCTTTTATATGCAGTTTGGTTCGTCTTTGCTTAAACGTCTATTTTTATATCCTCTTGGAAGCGTTAAAAAAGGAACTGGGCATATCACAAGCGTTTATCTGTCCCTCTCGTTTCTTCCTCTGGTTAATCCGCCAAGACTATTTATTTTATCCGGAGTACTTGAAAAGTTTGAGAGAATATTTAGGGTAAAATTTTATTGTTACGCTCTATATAGCAATGTTTTTAGGATCTTTGCACCTTTATAATAATGATAATGATACCTTATTGTCCAACAGATATCGATATGTAAATGTACTTAATGTAAATAATACGAGGCCTTGCACCTATATGTTGGAACAAAACAGTCGTGATTCGAATAAGAAGCCAAAAAAGTCTTCGGTCAATATAAGTATGTTAGTAATAACATACTTATATTGACCGAAGACTTTTTTGATTTCGAGAAAGCAATCATACAACTTGCTTGATGCTATTTTGAAAAAAAATTAAGGCATAACTACATTTCTTTTTTTTTATTGCTGTTATTTGGTAATTTGGTGTCCAAATAGGCTGACAACTAAAAGTTCGAACAAGTATTACCGTACTTATATTATTTATCCGTGTAAGCTCTGTGTGACGTAAAATAAAAACAAGTCATAGCTTATTGTTGTTGGCATATTATAGAGTAGCTGGTTTTCTTACGACAGTTTCAGTGTAATTTCTGTAATTATAATTATGAAATTAGGACGTGGCAAGCCCACAAATGAAAAAGTATGGCAAAATAACAGGCCTTCGTGGTAAAAGTTCAGGGACACACAAAGTAGTTTCTCAAAGAAATTTCAAATGTTGGATGAAAATATGCAAGTCAGGAAGAAGAAATACATTACGAGAGATTACCGCTCCAAAGAAACGTATATATACAAGTAGGCATGGACTGCGCTTTTATAAGGTATTATTCTTATTTCTTCAGTATGCAATATTTTACTCATGTATAAATGTGTTTTGCTAATGGGCAAACTGGGTATACTGCAATTCAAAAAAAATATCGCTATACCTGGGCAAAGTCTAAGTTCTCGTGAACTGAAAATGACTGGAGTAAAATCATTTTCACTGACGAATCAAAATTTGATGTTTGTGTAAGAGACTACCGTAAACGCATGACTCGCGATAAGAAGGAAGAATTTAAGGACTGTCTTAAAAGAACACTAAAATTTTCAAATGGCATTATGGTTTGGAGGTGTGTGTCTACGACAGGATTGGACACCATAAAGTTCATAGAAGGTTCTGTCTAAAGTATCAAGAAATTCTTCAGACCTCGTTATTGCTAAGCATTAAGAAATTATACCCAAATGGAAACACTGTATTTCAGCAGGGCGATGCATCACTTTGTACTGTAAAATCCACTAAAAAGTGGTTTGAGGATCATATCAATGTTTTGTTACATCCATCCGGTAACCTAGATCTTAACCCTATAGAAACTATGTAACATAAAATGAAACTACATTAAACAAATAATGCTCAGCGAAATATATCTCAATTGCGTGCCAAACTGCAAGAAATTTGGGATAGTTTCGTAAATGAACTTTCCGATCGAAGGTCTGGTTAATAGTAGCCCGCTGGGGTTCAGGCAGCTTTATATAAAACCCACTAAAAGGAATATAACAAGTTTTTTCTCTAAGTGCTATTGGTTCACCCTACATTAAGGATAAAACAATTTTTTTTCGTAACGTTTTATAAAGTTAAGCTTTCTTGTTCTTAACCATATTAGTTCATACGAGTAAAAACTTAAGCTTTATAAAAATAACGAAATAAAATTGTTATATCCTTAGTGTAGGGTCAACCAATAGCGCTTAGAAAAATTTATTGTTTTTAGTGCGGTTTATATAAATCTTTTTGAAACTTTTTAAAATATATATTTTATCCTTTTTGGTAATAATATAATTGTACGTTTATTATTTATTGCCTTGACTTTAAATTGTACTTCCCTTGACTCCCCTTGACTTTGTGGATATCAATTCGTTTAATTAGAGCGAGTTTTACATAATTTAACTCCGCTGTAATTCGCACAATAATGAATAACTGCCTTAATACCGTTTATATAGCGAGTGGGAGGAGCATCTGTATTGTCGGTAAGTAAGGCATCTTTATCGAAAATTCAATTTTCAAGTGACAAATAATTATTTTTAATAATAATCCATAATGAAATCTGATCGCAAGTACATGAATATGTTCCTGTTATCTCGGATACGCAAGTATGCAAATTTTCAAATCGCTACGACATTCAGAAGTACGTTAAAATTGCACCATTAGGTCTGACTCCTGACATCCCCCATACAAGTCAAGTTAATATAAAGCTTTTAAAAAGATACACTTGATCTTAGAAAATCAATTAACTTAAGTTCTATTCTACGTAAAAAATAATTATTCATCTTGGGAGTTTATGACGTTACCTTACTCCAAAGCTTTGAATATGTCGCGTATTGCTAAAAACATAACAAACTTTGTGAATTACTTCCTACAGTTGTTACGAAAATACAAGGATCTAACTGTATTGTTCCTGCTGATCTCCTAACCACGAAGTTCCCGGAAGGTATTTTATCTAGTTGAATAAACTGACTGAAAGGAATATCAGCCAGATTGAATTTCCGTGGACGATGTGAGATCCGCCGAGAGAAACGAAGAAAGAGGAGACAAGTAAACGACCGGTGCATCGGCAACAACAACAACAACTCTAGCAGTACCAGAAAAACCAATAAAAACTTGAGCACTTTCTCAGTTCGCCAAGGATAAACGAACTTCGTACTCTTCCCACGCAGTGTTGTGACCCGGCGAAGTCGAGACACAGCCACCTGGGATCCGTGCGGTCGACATTTCTGCCAACATGTCACTATCGACAGATTTACGCCCACACTTAAGCGGAATTAGTGAGATTCTTCTGGTGTACACGTTTTCCGTCTCCGCGAAACACAGAGATACTATAACCTGCAACAGAGACTGAACTGATTCCGGCGGTTCTTTGGACGAAGGTGACAGAGTAGCGGAGGGAGAAGTCGGATACAAAATCCGGTTCTTAGCGCACACGGACACACCTAGCGTTGGTGAAAATACGTTACGGAAATATTGGATCACGAAAACGTTATAAATTAGATGGGCGACAACCGTAATAAATTCGAAAATTTCCGCGTATTTCGTCAAGGGAGAATATCATAATACGGTCGCAGAAGCCAGAGAGTTGCTCGCTCTCATTCTGCCTTTTAGTCGCTGTGTCTCTTTAGCTGGTTATTTCCATTTCTCCGGGGTATTTTTAATAATAATTATTATTATTGTTATTATTATTTGCTGCGTGATCGGGTACGATATTAGCAAGTGTCACAAAACAAACATAGTTAAAAAAAATTTGAAATAAGAAATACATCACAATGATAAAAATTCCTCATAAGAATGGCAGCACTTATTAATTAAAAAATTCTTGCAATTTCGCTTAAAATCCTTTAGATTATTCATCTTTCTTGTATGCAAAGCCAAGCGGTTATTCAATTTGGCAAAGCTATACTTTGGTGATTTCTAAAAAAGGGATACAAGGCGTTTGGGTGGTATACAAAGAGCGCGTTGTCTAGTGCGATAGTTCCTCTCGTCTCTAAGATATAAGTGACATTTTTTTACATGTATCACTGCCTTGTAGATGTATATACTCGGCAGTGTCAACAGGTTGTGAACAGGTAATAATAGTCCACAACTCTCCCGAGGTCCCAAGCCGAGCTTCAACCGCAGGATTCTTTTTTGTGTAATAGATGCATGCTTGTAACCTATGCCTCGCCCCCATACCAAGATGTTGTAGGAGATAGAAGAGTGTACCAACGAGTAATATACACAAACCAGCCAGTCACTATCTAAAACTGATTTTAGCTATAGAATAGCAAAATAATCTTAATTAAGTATTTTACACACATGGGATGTATGTTCAACAAAATTTAGTTTATTGTCAACTATGACACCAAGAAACTTCACGGGCTCTGGCAACGGTAACGAAAAGTCGGCATGTCTGCTCCGATTAAAATGGATATATGAAGTTTTGTCATTGCTTAAAATCAGCCGATTTGCATTGCACCAGCTTTCAAATTCACAAAAAAAGCTATAAATTTCGCGCTCTAGATTATCGTTGGAATCTGATGACACTGCAACCATAGTGTTATCAGCAAATAATACTACATGAGCATTCGAAATAAACTGCGATAAATCATTTATATAAAGCAAAAACAGCAAAGGACCAAGAATCAACCCTGAGCTACACCGAGACCGACCGACTGTAATTCCGATTCGGTCTGCCACAATACGACTTTCATTTTACGGTCTGATACAAAAGATGTTGTCAAGGTTACAGGGTACGTATTACATAAAATCAATATTGGCCATTTCGGTCGATTTATTTTTTTGTAAACCATACTGTGCAGGAGATAAAAGTTTGTATTTGTTCAAGTAATTAGTAATTCTTGAACAAATACCAGATTCAAACACTTTAGAGAAAGTACTTAATATAGACATGGGCCCATAATTCAATATAGGGTCACCCTTCTTGAAGACCAGAATTACATTTGCAATTTTAAGGCAAGAAGGGTAAACCCCCTCAAGCACGGATAAATTTAGAATTTCTATGCCTGTATAATTTCATGTTTAATATATTTTATAGTTTTGATATTAACTCCATAGAACCCACAAGAATTTGTATTCTTCAACTTATTTATAGCGGCATCAACCTCAGCCATAGAAATCAGCCCAAAAGACATTGAAGGCAATGCAATATCCATCGACGGTGGCAGTCTATATAAATGTTGACCAAACATAGCATTAATATATATAATACTTGAAAAATGCTTACTGAATGCTTGGCATACTTTTTTTCTATCAGAAATTTTATCAGAACAGGCCTTAATTACAATATCAGTATTCACATGCTTGCTTCTGGATAAGCGATCAATCACAAATCTCCAAACCTTTGAACTATTTCGAGATGTAAAATTGTATTTATGGGAAAGTAATTTCGCTTTGCCATTTCGATGGATTTTTTGTCACTAAATTTTTTGATCTTATAAAGTTCCGACAATTCTGGACAATTAGAGTGTTTCACCAGATGAAACAAATCCTTTAAATCATCTCCCAAAAATTTTATTTCATTAGTTACCCACCTTTCCTTTACATTACTACAGCTAATATTCTTACAAAACGTAATAATAAGACAGTATGTATCATAAAACCACATAATATTTTCTAAAAATTTACAAAACATGGTATCTGCGTTTTCACATTCAATAAACTCAGTTGTCCAATCACAATTTTTTATATGGAATTTAAGGTTCAGCAGGGTATCAGCACAGACATTTGCATAATTATAATATATGAGTCTGTAAGCACTCCGATCTACCATGAAAATCACCGTATACAAGAACAAAGTCATATAATTTACTTGTATTTAGAACTATAACAATATTTTCGCAAAAAAAATGGTCAGATGGCGAACGATAAATTGTCACAATTGCATACCTAAAACTATTACAACTAAAAATCACCACGCAGCCTTCAAGGTGACCGTCACAATTTGTATCAATAGCTAAATATTGTTTTACCACAAGTTCCATGGAGGTAAAAATTGCTAAACCTCCATGTATTTGGTTATTTCGACAATAACTTCATGATAGTTTGTAACCGGGCAATTTAATAGCTTCATTTTAGAGCGTCATTTTTTTGACGAATGCTCAGATAAACAAAGTATATTAATATTTTCACTATCACACATACTTTCAATTTGATCTAATTTGTTTGAAAGAGATTGAACATTTACATGGGTTATATTTAATTCATTGGTTTGATTAGTCCTGACAGACGGCTCACTACCGGTCAAAATTTTAAAAAATTAAAGCGTTTAACTAAGACATTCCACGGCCCGAAACTGGGATCGTATTAACAATCCTTCAAGCTCCTATCGGCACAAACACTAAAAGCTGAATTTGTGCCTTTTGTTTCAAGTTTCGTCACCTCAAATTTAAATCCAGGCGAACGTATAGGTGGAAGTCTCGTAAAAACTCGATTCGTCAATGCCATTAATGAATTTATTAACTTGACATCATCCTTGGTCGGTAGTATTCTGTAGCAAAAGGGGGAATAGGGTTGAAAAAACCGGATAATAAATAAAATAAACAGGTGCGCCGTCACGCTACTGGCTTAACTTTTGACGTATCGAGCTATAAAATTGATATATGCCCTGCAGAATTTCATGCGCTACAGGATTTCAGGTTTCTTTTTTAATAGATATTTTTTAATTAGCTGGTACCATTCAGGGTAATGAAATAACAAAAAAAAATGTGTCAGAGAATTGCCGTTGATTTCATATTATTTATGTTCGCATTATATTATTATTTAACTCCAAATACTTCTATTCGATTTATAAAACTATTAGTTTTTATGAATGTTGTAGGAAATAAAACAACCATCCAAGTTTTTGTTGTTAATTATGCAGCATTCTTGGATAACAAAACTAATAATCAAGAGTATAGCAGATGCAGAACAAGCAACGTATTCCACACAGCAACATACCATCCACTTAAATACCTTCCATTATGCCTACCTAAGAGAAAGAGGGGTTGATATGAAGAAAGAAAAGTGTTACATCGATGAACGCCTGTTTTTTTAGGTAATCAATTGCAAGCTTCAGGAAATAAAATTCCTGATTATGAATTTATTCTTCAGCTTCTTGATAAAATCTATTACTAAATACAATCACCAACATTATTGGCCAATAGTTATAATTACCCTATACAGATGAGTAGTTCTGCATAACTTATTTTTAATAGAAATCATTGCAAAGTTTTTGAATATGAAATGGTAAAACTAAAAACCAAGGTTAAATTTTATATATCCTTAAGGGACATTTTGTTGCGCCAATAACAGTAATCGCAATAATTTTGCAAAAATGGTTGATGAAGCTTCTGAAATTGGTATTGGTGTTTGAATCAAAGCAGTATACCGTAAACGCAGAGTTTTTTCAAATGTTTCATTAATACTACTATTGCATTTGATAATTAGGATAAATGATGTACGGAAAATACATCTAAATAAAAGTTCGAGAACTACGATATGCTACATCTGCTTCTATGTTCTTGAATAGCCGATGTTAAACTTTATATCTCAATCGGATTTCAAAAATAAATAATTTCATATTACAATGAAGTAGGTATAGTAAAGAGTATATAAATAAACAGCGATAAGTTCGCCCAATTGGCATAGTTCACGGACCGGTAAAAGACCGAACAGATGGATCTGGAGCTGTAATATATAGTGAAGTGAGAGACACGTGGATAATCATCCCACCAAGAAAATTCACCACAGATATACCAACAAAGCCTTACTCTGTTATGCTTTGTACAACAGAAAACGATAAGTTACCATGCAGAAATGAACGGATAAGCATTACAATCAATAGCCAGGTGATATTGAGGGCATTATGGAACCCCAAATTTACATCAAGGCTGATCTGATGTATACGCGAACGCAATGAAGTTCCTCTCTTGTAGGCTTCTGGACACTTATAAATCGGAGGCAATGAGTTAGCGGAAAAAGGTTGGTGGACTTCATACGTAGGCGCAGAATCTGCAGTAAGATTGTCTGAAATCAAACTATAGGAGAGATGAGCATTACCGAAAGTCGGTTAAAGAACAAAACAAAGAAGACTGGAATAATGTAGCGAACTACCAAACCTTAGTAGGATTCATTTTCGTATGGTAGTAGGCCTCCTAACGGAACATTGTGCACTGTAAGGAAACCTACCTTGTATGTGGACTGATAATTATAATCTAAACTACAGACTGTGTAAAGGGTTAACAGAAACCACATATGACAACTTGTGTGAATGCCTTAGATCCAAGAAGACAGACAACCTTCAGGAAGCAAAAAATGAATCTAGAGGACTATATTGACCAACCAACTAAGAACCTATACAGTTTCAATAATAACTAATTATATAGTCCACATGTAAAGATTACAGGGGTTGTGGGGCCGTATAATAAACACACTCTCTCGGATCACTCCTCACCTCACAATAGATTGACTAATTAGAGACACGTGTTTAGGGAATAAACGGATTCCCTATTTCCCATGGTTGATCGTGGGACCATGGGAATTAATCAATCTATTGTGAGATGGGCAGTAATCCGATACAGTGTGCTTAAAATAATCTACAACTTAATTATTGCATAATAACTTTAAATAATAATGAGATGAAAAGAGAAATTTCCCAATGCTTACTATGTGTTGTTTAAATAATGTTAAATAACATTTTTCAACAGAACAGCACAGTCGAAAGAAAAAACCTGGAATAAGAAGAAACTAATCCTTGGAAAAGCAAACCCAGAAGTAATACTTATAATTGATTCGTAGGCATATAACTACGTTTACGTATACATACCGTCGAAGAAAATAACCCTAAATGTAAGTATTATTAGCTCGTGCGTAAATCAGTTAAATTATTTTTTGTCTTACCATAACCAGCTTAAGATACTTCAAAATATTCAGGCTACTCAAGTTTAAATACCTTCATGGTGCGTTCGCAATCTTGGGTAAAGGTAAGGTAGTGGTGATGCAAGGTAATGCGAGTTTACCATTACCCTAAACGAACGTATTGAGTGGATAGCAGGGTAATATTGAACGACAGTAGTGTATAAATACAAATACGTAGTAAATATAACCCATAAAAATCAAAATTATTAGTGACCTAGAAAAGTGAAATAAAATAGCTCTTCATGTTAATGGTAATGATGTTGAAGAACGTCAAAATTTTAATAAAAATTGTTTGTAGTTCAACTACTACAAACAATTTTTAGCATACTTTTTTATTCTATATTTTTTTAATTAAAATAAATTGTGTATAGAACTTAACATGATTTCCTCACTTTGACATGAATAAAATAAACTTCTAATAAAAAAGTAATAAAAGTAATTCTAATAAAAAAAAAACGAAGTGTGTATTCATAATCAAAATTTTGTCGAATACATTTTCAAAAGATTGTTTCATCTCTCTCAACATTTGCATTTTTTTCTTTAAGACTTATTTCCACGTCATTCTCTTGTCTCTCCTCTTGGGACCTTCAAGACCGATAAAAATTATATGCAAGTTCACATTAATAATTTTCAGTAAAAAGAAGTAAGCACTTACTTGTTCTATTTCGAACCAAAACACTATTGTTACTGTGACAATTTTGGATCAGGTACAATGTTGTGACTGTAAATTGCTATTATTTATTTTCCGTCATTCGTTATTTCTATATCACCGCATAACACCAAATATGATCTCTGCACGGATAAAATCATACGCGCATGGGTTACCTCAATTACTATAGTCCAGACTGGTTTAAAAGGAGAACACCCCAGGGATTCGTCTGGTGCCGTGCAAAGCGAGCCGGCGATGGCAGTAGGATATTCCAGAAAATAGAGGAATTCACATATACCCGACACATACCGGTTATCGGTTACTATTCAGTTGTCTTTTGAATATTCAATTACCAACTTGTTCTGCGATATTTAATTTTTGTTTAATTTGGCGCTTATTTGTGTGTGTGTGTGTATCATGGAGGCTCAACAAATTGATATCAAAATGCTGATTACACTGGTTTCGAAAATAATAGGAGAATTTATTACCATCTAAATTCCTCAAAAGAACGCCTCCACCTCGTCTTTTTTCATATTTATTGGATTCTTCATTTCTTCAAACGCCTATACAATACCGCTAACGATACTAACTGATTGGGCTCCATTTTGCAAACTTAAGCGATTAACAGGGCTGCTGTCGGCTATATGTGAATAGATCCACTTCTTGTGCCGGCGCCGGCAAAAATATCGTTCCCCCGGCTGTCGGGTAAGTGTGAAATAAGCCTAAGCGTTTGTAAAAACCAACTACCCGGGTACTTGATTTTACGAACGGCAATGGTAATGTTTAGACAATCCTTTGGTTCGCCGGGGTGTCTATGACCGCAGCCTTAATTTAAAGGAGCGATTTCGGTGCAAATTTAGTAAAATGACGAGCATTGTTTATTGACAACTAAAATTTAACAGTAAACGAATGTCATATCTACACGTTTTCTAGCTTATATTTTATTAACTTTATCATTCCCTGCTCGACAAGTTTATTCATCCACATATAATTAGGGAAGCCTACCGTATGCCTCGAAAGGAAATAATGTAAAGCATACAATATAATATAGTAGTTTTTAGAAAGGCATATTTATTTATTTTTCGAATGTATATTTCTTTCGGTATGTCCGCTTTCGTTTTGTATCTAAATATTTTTACTGGTGCTCTTTTTATATAGTAACTATAGTAACATATGCTTTGGCAACTGCCCAAAGTTATTGTATATTCATATATACAACTACGACCTCCCAGTCGGGGACTGTTTATAATATGGGAATTTCGTCGAAAATATTTCAGTCCCTATTTCAATGCAGCGTTTTTTATATCTTATTAAATTGCACAGTTACGTTTATACAACGGGATCATCGGCTGTTTGCTATGGAGATAAACTCTGACAAATTTACATTTCTGATTCAGTACAACAACAGTTGGGGGTGGGTGATTGTTTTCTCAAGTGCTAATTCTATTTGTTAGTGTTCGCAGTTGAAATCCGATTATTGCAAAGGCGGTATATGTATATCGATCTCCGATTATATGTAAATTCGCTCTAAAATCTCACAAAACTCCAATCTGATAAGTATTAAGGTAAATAAAGTATAACTATCTTCACGTGAACATAATGCTGAAACCCCATAAGGAAAAGGCAATTGAAATGTGAAATTTTCTATTGACTATTGTTGCAAGAGCATGTGGGTATATATTAGTGATTTACTCCCACTGCCTACTGGAGATAACAGAAGTACCTTTTTTGATTTGGTGTAACGAAAGATAAAATTCATTTATTTAATCGGTTTAATGCGTGAGATAAATATTAATAGAACACTAAATTGATACTTCCAAGTATCCGGATCCTAAATATGTATGTATACTCCTCTATCATACCCTTTTGCTGTTCTATCGTAGTTGGGTAGAGCTTGTGTTGTCCTGTTTATCTTTTTCCTTTTTTGTGGTTGGTCAAACAAATTACTTTTCCCTTTAAATATTGAAAACAAACCCAAATTTTTGGGTGTCTACTATTTTATAGGGGCACCCAATTTATTTAATTTAAACGCTGGAATAATCCTCTTTCTGATAAGATCCTTATGTTACTAAGGATTATTCTTTATTAGTTTTGTGAGGAGTATGAGAAAGATAGGACTACCCAACTAATAAATTGGTGAAAAGTAGAAATATGGAGCAAATTGGACCAATACAACATAAGTTCGCCAATGTATTTTAAGAGCATGAACCTTCGTTATCACTAAGATTGTGTTGGGGAGTGTCGCTCTTGTTTAATTGCTGCCTTGGTATAAACAACTGCTCCTTTCTGTTTCGCCACCCATACTTTGTAATTCCCTTAAGTTTATTGTTAACTTGACGGTTAGTTGGACAGAAACAATGTTGGATTTCCAAATTTCCTTTGATTATACTCCAACAGAAGAAGATCACTAGATTTAAGACGTTAGAATGGTTTGGAAAGATCCTTCGGTGAAACTGTAATTTCATCTTTTAGATTTTATTTTGCCATGCTTTACCAACTTAAATTTAGAAATGCAATCTGAACACATAAAAATAAATGTATTATACACAAAAGTTCACAATACTTTGCCAACACTTTTAGACTGTTTTTTGAAACGAGGATACTTAGAGAGGACCCCTCTAGAAGATATTCAATACAAAAATGCTCACAATTTTTTTAACGTAATAATGAGAATATATATTTGGGTGGTGTAATGTAGAATTATTAGCTTTCCGCAAACGCTGTTTGGAATTTCTCATTGAAGGCTGTCATGAAATTTACAAACGATTTCATACAAGCAATTCATCCACAAGAATTTTTTAAAAAGATGCATTTGATTTCATCCTCTGAAGTTTCGTCAAAGAAACATTGACCAAGAATGGCGTCTATTACGAAATACAGATTTGTCACACTTAGTAGGATTAAATTTAAGAAAAAATCTTCCCTGCAATTTATTCGATTTACGCCACAGCGTAGAAGGTTATGTACGAACCTTCTACGCGCATTCAACTGCTGTTATCCTATTGCTACTAATATAACTTGTTTATAGACTAAGCAGACGTTTATGGCGCTTTGGGGTATTTACATTTAGAACATTTATCCCGATGACGTTCTTAAAAAGATATGTTTGGATTCAAAACATATTAACTAAGTTCCTTATCGCTGTACATATTTACGAAGCATGTATTTATATCGGTCCATACACTTGATATTTTCACATGATACTATTTTAGGCAGCGACCAATTCACTATTGCATTGCAAATACACCGGCGAGATTCAATATTTGCCGCATAATTGGACGAAAATCAATGTTGCGAAAAATAAATATTTGACGGCCGCCTGATTTGATTACAAGGTTTCATCAACCAGAATGATTGCCCCAATGGATGTTTCTTATTTGCTCTCGCCCCAACATCCTGTCCGTAATTCTCTAATCTGACTTCACCGCGTCACCTCTTTCTCGATTCTACGACGATGTTTCGGACCCCAAACTGAGCGGATTTTTCGCTGCCGGTGATAAATTACTAAATTAACGTTGGAATCCCATCTTTTTTTGAATCCGGATTTTTAACTGGGTTCCGGAAAATTTGTTTCCCTCCTCTCTCTCCCCAGATAATTAGATGCAAATTTAAAATCGATAAAATACGACTGCGTTCCCTAATGGTTACTGTTTCCAGTAAACATATTCGGCGCTAGTGCTTGTGAAATGCGAACGTTTACGCAGGTTTATTTACGTAAACGTTTCTTTTTTGGCTTCAAATAATATCTTTGTAATTATCTGTGTAATTAGTCGGAATTAATATTTGGTTCGCGTACATGAACTGCGCATTACAGGGTTATATTTAACATGCGAGAAATTTTCAGCTGGTTTTTGGCAAAAAGATACTTATGCTTTTGCTAGAACATAAGAGTGAACTTAATATTTACGTGCACTTACTATTTCCTGAATGCCTGAACTGGAGAACTGTATATCAATATGCGTATGTAGTATGGAATTATGTAGTTGCCCGTGGGAATAATAGAGGGAGCTATTTCTAATTTCTGCAAATATTTGTTTTTTCATGAAATTTGAATTGGAACGAAATGAAAACCGGAAACTGCTACCTTTGATTGTTACGACATCATAGTCATTAGAAGAGCTTCCAGAGTAATAAGGGTATTAAACATAGATTCCTGCGATAATTGTTTTGTTATCGTTTCAGATAATTTTAAAATTTTAACTACATTTCCTTTCTAACTTTAAATTTTAATAAAAATTAATAAAAAAAAACATATTAATCAAGTATAAACTAAAGAAGAATAAATTTCAACCGATTCTTAATATGATGAATTATGTAAACATAACTAATACACAGTATCGGGAAAACCACACCGCACAAATTAATTTAATAAAATTCGGTACATATGCTTATAAGTATAGATAGAGATGTGTATATAGTTCTTTTCTTAAACGTGCATGTGAGATATGACTTTCGTCCATTCGAGAATTGGTTGATAATGGGAGCCGACGTGCTCTTGAAACATATGTACCGAATTTTATTAAATTAATTTGTGCGGTATGGATTTCCCGATACTGTGTATTAGTGATACGAGCCCACAGTCCTTGCAATTCTTTCACATATGTAAACATAGTAAATTTCTTTGACATCACTAATATGTTCTCACCAGCACTTTGAAATTGAATACATGTAACCTTTTTCAGCTATGAAAGACAGTATAATTAAGTAATAATTCTCCATATCAATAGTGAAATCAAGCTACTTTATACATTAACCGTAAAAATGCCATTATCGGCGCATCGTTTATTGATTTACAGTTAATTGTTTTTAGGACTTTTAATGTTTCTCATACTGTATACATAGTTGACACAGACATTTTTATTGTCCAATGTTATTAATTTTCTGTGTAATAATTTTCCGTGTTGAATGATCAGTACATTTAATAATGTAATTAACATATTCAGAACCAATGTCCGTTATGTCACTGCTAGAATAATGATAACATTGTAAAATACATTTAACGGAAAAACCACTTGCTATAAAATAAAACGTTTAAGAAATAGCATTTAATTGTAAAACTAAACGGCAGATGGCACCGTAGTGCTATGCACTGGTTGGTGTTACACCCCGAATCGAAATACAACCTAGCAAAAGACTGAAGAGACGCACCTATAGAAGTTAGCAAATGTACACGGAAGGACTATTGCCTATTAGCGCCAGCACTTTCTTCCCGCTTAATTATAAGACGGACTATCTAAAGCAATTCTTGATACAGAAATGGACCAGCAAGAGAAAGAATCACGTTTAATTATTATGTGTAACTACTAAGACAGCTTCGGCATAATACATTTGGTGGATTTATGCACCAACACCCGACAGCATCCAGTTTTTAAAATTTATAAATTTAACAAGCAAATAAATTCAAAAAGAAAGCTGCCGGACCTAAGATTTCCGTAACTTAATTTTAATTTTAACCTTTGTTCATCATCCGGAAAAGAAAAAAACAGTATTATTTTTCACGCGAATAGAAAGGAAGAATATCCAATTATGACAATTTATCATCGCGCGAAATGATGTTAAAAACTAAGGATAAAGAAAAAGTATGCAAAAACTTTGGCCGTCAATAAATCCGAACCACCGAAAAAATACATAACCCAAGTTTGCCCCCACCGGACGAAGAACGGTCGTCCTCTACGGTAGACGCGAAGTTTACTGCTTTTGTCTCTCACGTCGGGTGCCAATTCTGTAGGGGCTCGGGTTTCTATGTCGGTAAAAGTTCAAAGCGACATAAATAAAAAGGAGCGGCGTGACCAAAAACCGAGAGCAAGAAAAAACGAAACAGGGCTAATTGAGCTTCCGTCCCGCCCGCGCGCCATCTTGCGGAGTTATAAACGACCGCATCACGTCTCGTGTTGATCGAATCGATAAGTGTGGCGATAAAATAACACAATATTATCCTCTATGTGTGTAATTAAACAATAGGTAAACCCTTGCTCTCTTATACGTTAAATGTAACGACTAAACGACGTAATCTGCCATTGCAAGTGTTGGTGCGTAAATGTAGATGTCCACACGTAGATCGGGTATCTCTTAAACAAACATTATACCACGGGAATAGCGTACACCAATTGGGTCTTGATATTGAGGGCCCATAACAATAAAATTTTATGTGGCTTGCTCGATTGCCTGCAGATACCGTTAGTCTTCCTGATTGGTTCCCAATGGGTATTATGGTTTCTATCAATTGTATGGAATAATAAGATAAACTAAATTTATTGAAAAATGAAAAAGAAATTTACATATTCAAACAAGGAAGTGATCCGGTCGGTGCGCGAATTTGTTTTATTTCATTGTTCCTGCTGAGGAACTACTGTTATCCCAGAATGTGGAATGGCGAGATCAGACCGATGACATTGGGATTTTGAGAGAGGTTAGTTCGGCATATTTGACGTTTGGTAATTGATTATTTTTTATTTGATAGATGTCATTTTTGCACCAGTGACTGGATACACAGAAAATTTTGACATTGACAGCTGTCAGAAATTTTTAATATTAACGTGACGACATTTGGATGTTGTCATCTGTCTCGCTATTAGTAAAGATAGCAAGGACTGTGGGGCAGCACAATAAACATACTGTTCGGCTTACTTGATAGGAGTCATATTTATATCTTCATATTCATATATATTCTTCAAGTTTTGTCGATCTTTAACCCTTAACCGGCGTAGTGAATATTTTAGGCCTAAACCCCATCGTGACGTCCCTGGGACTCCATATACCAGGTGTTCAAAAATTTCGAGGCAGTATTGCTAACTTTCTTATTATTAATGCAACAGATTCGGTTAAATTTGCAATAATTCAGTGTTTTCAGTGTTGATTAAGGTGCAATTGAGAAAAAAGCAATTGAATGATGCGTTTTTAAGATAATTTAAAAGTTAGTATTTTTTTAAATTGAACAACCTGTATATTTTTCAATATTTGGAAAGACAATATAATACTTAATTTAAAAGCCCTAATACTAGCTAATTCCTAGCCGGTTTAACAGTGTAATCTTGCTTTGTGCTGCCATTAATGAGTGAATTTATTAGCTGAGTTGCCATTTTTGAATTTCTTCAGTTTATTAGTTGTTTATTCATTCCCTGTTTAAGTAATTATTTACTTAATCAGCTATTCGATTATTTATTTCTCTGTCTGTTGTTATGTCTTATACTCATACAGAGAAATGTGATTAGTGAAGGCACTGTATATGCGATTCTGAAAAAACATAAGTATGTACCTTTATTGATCCGTGCAGACTTTGGTGGAAGCAAATTTTGAACAGAGAATGACATTTAGCACGATGTTTGTTGAAAATTTCGCAAATGTATGTATAAGTACATTCTATGGAGTGACGGGACTAATTTTTCAAATTGCGGGATGCAGAATATGAAAAACATGCATTATTGGAGTAATGTAAACCCTCTAATTGTAAGACCTCGTCATCCACAGCAGCGTTTTAG
>JARFOC010000148.1:302095-319281 GCA_031763485.1 Osmoderma eremita
TAGTTGCCGAAATACGTATCCAGGAGTTCTTCACTCATCGAGGTGGTAAGGGTATTTTTTATTATTTTTTACTTTTTACTTTTGTTTGTACACGATTTGTGTTTCATTATATACAATCTATTTTGCCATTCAGAATATTATAACAAGGTATTTGCATCAATAATGTACCTAATATTCAACTGCTAATTTAATATGAAATTATCTTACATGTTTATTTGCATTATTATCATGTCCACCACCATCATACCACATCGGCAAGTTAATAACCGACAACTTACACTTTCATTTTAATTAGCATGGATATGTATAGGTAAAGTAAAACAGAAGAAGTAACCTTATTTGCTACCAGTTTACCGTTCTTACAAAATAGCCATAAAAAGTGTGCAGTGCAAAATTCTTGTGGGCTTAATGTATTTATTTAATCGGCTTAAATTGTTCTCACATACATACTTTCGCATTTGTAAAGGAGTTAGGGGGCATATTTCGAAACCATCTAGTGAAATATTTCGCCGTTTGAACGTATAAAACTGGATCGCTTTTGCAATACGGTAACTGTCACTTGTTCACCGGTGTAAACTGCTGAATAATTTTAATGTCATAGTATGTAAAAGGAAGACAAATTCCGTTCGGTACGGTCGACCTGGAAATGAAAAGAAAAAATTGCTGAAGACTATTATTTCTCGGGAGCAAAAAAAATCTAATGTGTGCTTTTCTTTCAAATGTTAAACGGATGGATTTTTGCTCATCATTTCTTTGAAAGGTCAACGTCTCCTTTGGCAAACAGTATGCGAGAAAAGTTATTCGTCATAAGGAAATTTTAGGAAGTTTTATGTGACCCAACGAGAACCCGTATACTTGAACTACTTACGTATGCAAATACCAGCGTAGTACGTTCACACACAAAGTACTCCACCTGCGAATTGAAGTTACATACGTAAACTGACGCACGCTTCTCGCTATCTTAAAAACTAACAGTAGATTTAATGTTTACGATGGTAATTCTTGCATAACGACTCTTGGGAAGGAAAGAGGCAACGAACTAATTAAGTTCAACTATCCTTAAGGCGGTTACATATGTACATTGTTGCCATCCCGCATTACTTCTATAAACCAGAAATGTTTAAAATAAAAGATTTATAGCAATAGAATGTAACAAAGCAAATTATCATTGTGTCAAGCGTGCAAGTAATGCGAAAAATCCAACGTTTGGATCGTTTCGGCTTCAGGAACGGGTATTCTTCGCCGATTTCATCCACAGTATGTAATGCCTACATATAGCGCCCGGCAATTGCCGGCGAACGAGTGGACGATAAATAAAACGGGTTACGGGAGGTCTCTAACCGAGAAAGGGGTCAAAATCCGCACATAATGTGAGTAACCTCATTTACACATAACATGTGTAACGTATCGAGCACTCGCGTGCACGGCTCACTGCGACCAAGTCGCACAACAGCAATGGTATTCTATACCCAACGTCAGATGTATTCAGCGTCAGCATAATCGTTAGCATCGGATCCGTCCTATTATATACAAGAGGATTGAGTAACCACGTATTAGATAAAAGGACAAATTCAATTTTTAATTTGTAATTTTATAGAAAGAAAACTCTATTTTTATCTATTAATTGTCAATTTGATTATGACGGTAACTTAAATACCTATATTTCAAAATAATCGCTGTAATTACATAACACCCGCATATTAAATTATGAAATGACGAGCAAAAAAGAACCTATATAAGTATTAAAAACTTTATTCGTTGATTTGTATTGTTGTTTGTGAAGACAATAATGAAGGAACGAGAAAATTGAATTTCAAATTAAATCAATTTTGTTTATGCGTGAAGCAATATAAATTTTGTTTTGTTCCAGGTAAGTTGAATCACCATATTCTCTGATTCCTAAAAACTTACATATATCGGGATCCAAACAAGGTAAGTTCTCAGAAGTTATAAATATTAAAGGATTCAAACTGGTCATTGCAAAAACAATATCGCCTGCTTCTTCGTTCTTTTTGTAGTTGTTGTGATGTCTACATACCTGACACTCCTACAACATTATTAAGGTATATTTACGTATTTACATTTAAATACAATAGTATGAAGAGGAAAGAAAATCATGATGGATTGGCGCATTATTAAAAATCATCTTAATTCTATTGTGGCTTTACCAAATAACTTTATTGAGTTCAAACTTCCACTGAACGCGTATTACAAAGTCCACTTGTCGCTCCTCCATGTCCCCTGCTTCCCGTGGTACCATATGAAACGCTACGTTGTCAGTCTCATTACTTAATTTACGCACCTCGTATATCCTAAACATGACTCTGAGGCCCGCTTTAAATAAGTTTTGTGCGTTAAGAACTTGATTCCTTTTTCTAATGAACCCTGAACTTTTGGGAGCTTAATTTTTTTTTTTTCGGACTAGCGTCGGAATATTCTTCTTCTATCATTATAATAATATTACAACTGGTGCTATATTATTCGCTTACTAAAGATCCTTCTGAAACCCTATCGTTGACCTTTAACGTTGAATGTTTAATCTTTCGCGCACCAATTCCTCCAACATCGTAGACGCCTGTGGATACAATTTCCTGTAAACGGGTCTATCGTGTCTAATACGTTCTGGCCGCCACATAATACGACGCCAGATGAATATTATTCCGAGAGATCAGCGCGCGTAATGAACGTAAAATCCAGTCACCGCGGTCAAATCGGTACACTAACCCGAAGACTTGGCAAGACCAACACATTTTCCTAATTCTATCCGTCCTCCTCGCTCAGGAAGTGCGGCCCTTGTTTCCACCGTACGTCGGTAAAGTAGAACTATCGAAAATGACGGTATACACACGCAGAGGTTGCGGGGATATTTTCGTAACACCTTCGAGTAATCGCCGGTGACGCGGAAGCGTGATTAGAGCTTGCGGTAAAATCTACGGTGATGTTCTTCCTGTTTATCGTTTTGCTCTGGCGCTCACGCGAAAGAAGTTGAATGACGGCCGGTGGCCGCGGGTTTTTGGCTCACCGGAACAGGACAGTGGAACGAAACTTCTCGACTTGTTTAGCGGCGGTTATAGACGGAGAAATCTTGTTTTTTCGCTTTTCTCTTCGCCGATTCTTGTTTGTTATGATTGTCGACTGTACGTCGCTTTTTAATATTAATAAACGTCAGTTTCGCTTCCTTTTTTTTTGATGGACGATATCCAAATTATTTCCTATTCACTTGGATACACTTAAATACTTTTATATTTATGAATTACAAATTACAATTGCCACTTCAATGGAGCATTGAGTATTCATAGATTTTTGGCATAGTATGTAGGAGAATAATAATGTGCATGAATAACTAAATTTGTGAATATTTACTTTTCATATCGTCACCTCAACGAAAGGGCACATTTTTTAAATGTTAATTCACGTGCTCTTTGTTTTCTGAAGTAACAATGTACCTAATATTAACATTAATTAACATTTTGAATTCAGCATACTACTTTACGTGAGTCTGGATTTTCCCAAGGGTCCATCCTAGTTTGTAACATATCTTGCACATTTAATTAGCCTGGCAAGACTGCAGTGTAGTCTGCTCTTACACTGAACTTGCACTCGCACTATTACACCAGCTCAAAAAGTTTAGTGCTCTTGAGCCGCCGTACTTGTCTTCTTTATCTAAAAGTTGGAGTACCTCAACTCTGGATACTTATGGAGCCTCCCCCTAACGACTTCTTAATTTCTACTTTAACTGTTCTTACCTGTAGTTGCAGATGTAAATCTTCGTTGCGAACATACCAAGGAGCATTGACGATATTCTTTAGTCTCGGTTTTGGAGTACTTGGAAGCTGAAGGTCGTATGTCCATACCGATTTTTGAGCCCTTGCCTATGGACTTTGTTTGTAATAGATACGATTTTGTTCTTAGCAGCATGTTTTCATATTTGGGTTTTAGTTCTTCTGTTCTTAACATTTAAGGTTGCTGCCCAAGTTAAGAACTAAATATTTATCTATTTCTTTGTACAGAATTGTGTTGTTTTTCAGTTCTGGAGGGTAATAATTGATTCTTCTGTTAATGTAATTGATATTATAAATATTCCTTCCTTGTTTATCTCTGAAAATAGGTGGAATTACTATAATGGTTAGTTTCAGTATTAGACCTTGATGCCAAACTTTGTCAAATCCAAATCCAGACAAATAGACCTTAGTTGACAGTAACTTCTATAAACTTTTCTGAAATTGAGAGTTGTATAAGTCTTTTATGTCATTCGGTAAATGATTATATACCTTGATGCACTGACGTACGCAGTTCTTTTGGATTTTTGTAAAATTATTCGTGGCGGCACTAAATGATCAGCTGCAGCAATTCTCGTGCTGAATGTAATTTCAAGTTGGTACCTCCGAAAAAAGAAAACGTTATTATTTTCTTTAACGAATTTGGCACACTCAAAGACAAATATCGAAGGTATCGTAAGTATATGATACTGTGTAAACAGAGATATACATGATTCCCTAGGCTTTAAATTGAATCCTGTCCTACACAGTCGCATAACTATTTGCTAGGACATCAATTTGCGGCTTCCATGTCAAAAAAGGATCAATTCTAATACCTAGAAACGGTATATCGTTCGCGTTGGTAAGTACTTGATTGTATAATTTATTTTAGATGTCTTCCATGACTTGAAATATAGCTCTAGTGGTGGATCTATTTTTGGTGTACCCATTTCTCTGATCATTCAATATGTTGTGTTTTTGCAAGAAAATTTGACATTCTCTGGCATACTATTTTTTCTATTACTTTCGATATATTGAAGATCAAGATATTGGGCGATAGTTTCCAAGGTCTGACTTGCACTCTTTCTTGTGTATTGGGTTTATTACGGCGTATTTTAGACTGTTAGGAAATGTTCCTTCTTGAAGATAAATTAATGGTGTGACTAACAATAAGTGGGAATGCACTTCATAGACAATTCCTTCATTAATATCGCAAATATTAAACTAATCGGCTAACGTAAGAGAACAAAAAAAAACAATGTTCAAAAGAATTTCTGTCTAGTTAGAATAGTTTAGTAAAACACAATAAAGCTTATTACATACTTTGATCAGTTGAATAGGAGAGAGCAACAGCACAATACAAGAATTACAAATTTTAAGAATTGTAGTGTGTATATAAAATATGAATAGTAGTATTAAGGAAATAGATAACTTAGAAATCTTTGTAAGGTATAATAATCATTCATAAATTGCGCAAAAACGGTAAAATTTCAAACAAGGAAGGTTTTTCAGATTATTAGGTAAATTTTATTTTCAAATAGCTCTGTAAAACCAATTATTTTCCTTATTACTTAAGTATTTTTGTAATATATTGCTAAGTTGTCACGTGTACGACCCTACCGATGTAGGCAAATCTTGTCGTTTATAGTCGTAAATTTCGCGTAAAATTGTAATAGCACCTGAAAATAACGTAAGCCTCACTGCAAGATTATACAATATTGCATTCACGAACATATGTGCTCACTTTTGAATTGCAGCTGTCAAAGAAGTAGTAAATTTCTTCTATACGTAATATAGAAGTAACTGTTATGCGGCTTCCCTATAAGGGTACCACTAACAAGGCCACAAAATTTTATAGCATTCTCCTTTATGCATATATCAAAACTATCCAATTTCGTTTGGACTTATATAGTTGCACCGGATTATATTTTATTGACATTTGACTTCTATCCATTTCTTATGCTCGTGCATGTTTATGTATGTAAGTTGCATGTATATACAGTATATATCTTTATGTGAGACGCCATTTCTAAATCTTAAATTTTTTGAATTGCTGGATTAGAATCATGGTTGGCATTTGCACCATGTTCTTGATATTTGCTGCATCAATCCTGATTAGTTATTGCAAATTCGCAACGTCGCATTTAAGTTTTTTCTACCTACATTAGAGTGTCACCTTTTTTCATCGTAAATTGGAATTGTGAGTTCATCTAACATGTGAGCAATGCCTTGGAAATTTTTATAATGTACACAAAATTAAGTGCGAATTTATTTAGAAGATTTTATTCCATTCCTCTTTGAGAAGAAAACATGTTTTTTTTGTCGGTGTATATACTCTATTCACCTTACGCACTGCTTTGCAATATTTATTACCTTCGTAATGTGAGTTATCGTCGAAAAGGTGTAAGATTTCTTCTAGCCAATTATCGATTAAATCAGAAGTATACGTTGGAAATTTTTGATGATTACATGTTAGACTTTTCCAAATACCAGAACTGGATAAAGACTTAAAACCACAATGAGAAGCTATGCAACCTAAATTGAAAATTTTATAGCTGGTTGTGCTTGGTTTTGTTTGCATAGTATCAAAGAGGCGTGAAAGCGTCCTACCGGAATGCCTAAAGGGCATTTTCAATATATAATTGACACATATACCATACTGATAAAGAAATGAGACATACACCAATATAATGAACCAAGGGATCTAGCAGTATTCGCATGGTCAATGTGTATTTTGTAGCAAACTAAGTTATAATATACGTTATAACTAGTAATTAAGATTTTTGGCGCCTATGTTGCAAATATATATATATATAAATAAATATATATATAATGTATATATATATATATAATATATGTATATATATATATATAAATAAATATAAATATATATATATATAAGTACCAAGAACTATCGAAGGATGAGAAACATGTTTTTTAAAGTAGTCCATTTACTAGACTACTAAGAAAATTAAATTTAAATAATAGGGTGTTAAGAGTCGGTGCAAAAGTAATTTTCTTAGAGAAATTAACATAACTATAAACAAATCCTAACTAAATATTTTAGTGATAAGTGAGAGCAGAGAAATTCGACGAAAAGGAATTAAATATGTTTTGGTAGACGCCGAATTAAATTACTTTTAGCTCATTGTATGTGCTAAATGGGTGTATTGTAACATAGCATTACACAAATGATTACATAATGCAAAAATATGTAAATACTTACCCATGTGAATCCCATTGATAGAAAGTATTTCTGATAAAGGTTTTGGAGAATAAACCACACCTTTACTTCCCAAATCTTTCCAAAGCGAGACCTCCTTTTGCTAATAATTTTGCTGGTGATTCCTTCCTTCGGTTCTTGCCGTGCCCAATTTCATTCATAAATTCGAATGGTATTGAGTACAGCAAGAGCGATGCGAATGCGATTATAACTTTCATATTTTAAATGGATGGATAAAATTGTTATACTCCGACTGTAGTAATTTTAGGTCAATCGTTAGTAATGTTGTAGAGATTTTCTGGTCAGGTTTTGATTAACCTGTTTGGTCCCCCGCTGTATAGATTTTCTATTACTTCGTTCTGGCTTTCCTCAAGCCTTTGGCATTTAGTAGAGGCTGTCCTCATTTCTTCTGTTACAAATGACATTTGCAGGTCCTGATGTAACATATTTTTGTCAACACACCATGGAGCGCTAACAATCGTGCATTGACTGTTAGATCGGAATCCTAGTGTGCTTTTTATTCTTGTAGGTGTGGCTCATCCTCAGAGTTGACCAGATACATTTCAATATTAATTTGTACAGGAGAATTTTGTTCTGTGTACTTACATTTAATTTTCTTACGATGGGCCACTAGATTTGTCTATGGTTGAGGTCTAGCTGTCTTAGTTTTGTTTGGACATGTTTATTCCACGTTAGTTACGCACCCATACGGGGGCCTAAATATTTGACGTCAGGTTTTACTGGTATATGAGTTACATCGATGCTAGTTGTTGTGGAAGCTTTCTGGATCGATTTAGTCTGGTGTGGTTTCTCCTCATTCACCATCTGTTATACTATACCATACCAAACGGGGCAATCATTGTGTTGATTTTTTCAGGTAGATCCATGCTATGTATAAGGAACAGGAGCGGTCCTAATACACGGCTCTGCGGTACGCAAGAGTTGAAGGGATGTTGCAATAGAATCACGCACTACCTGGTGTGTCATTATAAAATGACGATATGGCAACATTAAAATTTTTTGTAGTAGTTAATTTCGAAATCTTTCTAAAAATTTGAAGAGTAATAGGTTCTTGTACTGTAATAGAAGAGAAAAGTACGTACATAAAATGCCAAGAGAAAGAGAGAACCACTGATTATAAGTAGTTAATGAATTGATGTCTATAAAAGCAGCAGGTTGTAGTTGAACACATTTTTTTTCTGGATAAGTAAGATTATGTCATTAGCTTAATGCAACCACCTTCTCTACCGCTGCTACCAACAACGTAACACCCGTACGCACTCAGCAGAATAGCCTCGGTACGTAGTATATCGTATATCGCGAGCTTACGGCTCAACAACAATCAATGACCTCGAGAGCGATGAACCCACGGTCGTTGCTGTTTAGCGCTCCCGATGCCATTACTATATATATATATACATATATATATATATATATATATATGTACATTACGTACGTACTTCCATGCATACGTACCGCGCGTACACCATTCGGACGGCGACGTGTAAATATGTTCGCGTAGCATGTGTATGCAGCGCGTATTATAGTATGGAAAGATCATTCCTCCCAGATGATGATCGAGATGACGACGAGGACCGATACGAGATGAGATAAGACGCGCACACGATCGTCGGCCTGACTATTCGATATCGTTAGATATGCGTGCAGTATGTAGTATGTATATAGTATCACTCCAGTTACCTCAAAGCACACGCGTAGTCGGATGCCTTCAAGCGTTCCCCGCAAGTATGGTAAGGCTCACGTAAACACTGAAAATCCGAGGAATTTGTCTAATAAAGATTGACTATGTAAGAAAAGAGAGCTTAGGAAATTATTACGCATAATTTATGCGACAATACTATCTAATTTTTATAGCCTATTGTCTTCGGGTTAAATGTATAACTGTAGCACACTCTAGTCACGATAGTTACATCTATTAGGTTAGGAGGAACAACCAAAGTCACACTCAAACAGCTAAGGTAAGCCTGTAGGCTAGAAATGGTCATTTTAGCAATTCCTGTACGGGTATAAAATTGGGCGATTTCTCTTATGTTTATTTTACTTTTGTACATACAATAAACAATTAAGAGAAAGTAAAATTAGTAATAAAGATTAACTTACTATGACAACATCGGGTATTAAGCATATGCCGATGAAATCATATTTACTATAAGATCAAAGACAATTTCAGGAAAAAAAAAAGTTTAAGTTTTGTGGCGTTTGGGGAAAAGTATGGTATCCATATACATAAATGAGGATAAAATAAAGTAGTTCGAGTTGAAAACAATAGTAGCCATAACTTAAGGGACAGACAAAAAAGAAGTGATTTGAATCAGTAAATGGAGATCTGATGTAAGGTAGGATGAACTAACGAAGGATAGGAAGAAATGGGGAAATTGTAGTACATCGAGGAACATCGAAATCACAGGTATTCAAAGCATGAATAGTTCATAACTCTAAAGATTTTGCGGATCACAAAAAAATGTTTGTGGTAACTTTATAAGCTACCTTCTGAATGTGACATAACTTTTGAAAGAAGATAAATATTACAACAAACTGAAAGTAATACCACACACTGTATCAATGAGAGAATGTTTGCCTACACAATAATTTATTAGAAATAAGAAGTACTTCCTTAACTTCTTAAATATGTAACTTTATCTCGATGCCAAATTGCATTCACATTTACATACATTCAATATCCGTTGTTGTCTCCGATTTCCTTTCGAGCATCGATTATCTAACGAAAATTCCGCATCAGCCGCGTATGGATCGAAGGCGCAGCGAAATGGACTATTTTCGATACAAGGCCGTCTATGCCACCACAATCATCACCATCATCGCTCTGCGAAAGCAATCATCGCCTAGATTGCTCTCCTATCGTTTCGTTCACGCATAGTGTATCCCACGCACATGTCGAGGGAGACGTCACATGCACACGCAGACGCTGTTATTACATTCCCAGTGCTTTCTCAGAGAACGTCGAACTTTGTTTCACCGTTAAGTTTACCTTTGCGCCGGACAATCTGGCTCTCGATCACCGCAAGAGCATCGGCTCGACCGTCGCGTCATTGTTCGCGCGCTCGGCCCGACACGAGTTAATGCACCGACAACTACGATGATGAAGTGTTACACAGTGGTTGATTTAGCGAATAAATACCGGAATAAAATTATCCCTGTAATGATTACTGTAATGATAACTCCACAACTACACGTTTTGTCTATGCAAGTGCAGAATTACGTGTTACTTGTGTGAAACGTAAGATCCAATCATTATTTGTCAAAAAAAGAAGTAAATATTAGACACGGTGGAGGTAGAAAGTAATTAAGATATATAAAATATATTGGTGTTTAAAAACAAACATGAGAATTAATTAACCGAATGAGGAGTAAAGTAAAAGATAATATTAATTAACAAAAAAATTGAATGGAAGTAGTAAATATGGCAAGGACTGTGGGGCAGTACAGTAAGCACACTCTTCGGATTACTCCTCCCGCACAAAATATTAATTAATTCGGGACACATGTTTCGGGAATACGTTGATTCTCATCGTCAAACCGTATAACCGAATAATTCCAACCAAATCATTCGGTCGTACGGTTTGATTTGGAATGAATAAATTAATTAATATTTTGTGCGTGAGGTGTGATCCGAACAGTGTATTTATTAACTGATTGTAGTTACGATGAAAATATATCAGATCAATTGTATTCCTAAAGATGTAAGTAGCTAGAGCTAAACAACTACGTGGTGTAATCAAGTGGCTGGGACATTTCGGAATGAGTTCGGCGACGCATTAGCGATGAAAGTGGGTTTAGCATTCGGAGAGACGCTGATGACGCCTGGTAGGCAGAAACGGGAGTCCGTCTTTAATGCGCTTGTACCCCTATCATTGCTTTTGCTAGTATGGTGATTCCAGCAATAGACCATGCGCCTATAATGGCATTTTTTACGGTTACCTCTACAGTAACTCTTTAGCTAGGTGTAATAAGCATGACGTAAAGATTACAGAGGTTTAACACACATAATCGCTGTGCAATTACCTCTTCCAAATGTTAGCTATATAATACTTGGACACTATTGCATATTTTTATTCTTGTCATAGAAGTTTAACTTCTACTAAATTTCTATAAATTAATTGCAAATATAATATTGTTGTATAACCTATTACCTAATGTTTTAAAATACGAAGAATATTTTTTATTAGATTTATTGCATCTTCTAACTCTAAGGAATGTGTTCCTTAACTGGTCAAGTTATGCGATATTTGACTTAATCTTCGTCTTCATCAGTATGTATTGTATCTATGTAGTCTACCGCATAATCACTAGAAACTTTGTTTCTTGTTTGTCCCCTCTAAGTTATTTAAGTACAACTGTACAACGCAAGCTCTCAATAACTTACGAAGTTAAAAGAAGTGGAAACTCATTTTTCCCTCATTAATAAGTAATACCGGGAAATCTATTAATCAATTCATTAATTAAAATCTCTTCAAACCAAAGCAGCTAGGCAACCCTTTTCCTCTAGTTTTCGTTGTCAGTTGGGCATAACCTCAACCTTTTATTAATATATTCCAGATTAATTCTATAATCTATTGAAATTAGTAGTGGTACCCGCAGTGCATTCGGGTATTTTTATATGTAAACGATATTGCAAGGCATGTAAATTTCGTTGTTTTTACGCAAGTAACACTGCTGACATAGTCCTCGATATTTATATTCTAGAACGATTCGATTGTGCTTTTTTCTTATCTCCTACCACCTCGCTTTTCGCCATCGGAATCGGTCGAGTCGCTGGCACGTCGGTCGACGGGTTGAGAGTGCAATGGCACTTGTATTACCGCGTGCGTGCGTGCATTTATTGTAACGCGTTTGTAAATAGATGATGTGTCGGCCGGAGTGAGACCTTACATAATAAAAACGCGCAACGGAGAGCACGGGGCGGAGGAAGGCGCAGAGTTGCGCACCGGCCGCGCAGACCCTCTGCGATGCCACTGTCCTGCATGGAGGTCAATCACCTACTATTGGCCATCGCTATTACTAGTTACTAGTTCGCTAGCCGCTAGGACGTAATCTATTTGTGTGTGCATGTGTACGATTTCGACGTTGTAAATACGGCCGCCGGGTTATTGCCGTAATCCCTTTCGCTAATTGTTTTCGTTAAAATCGCTCTCCGACGGTTGAGTAACTCCGTTCTGATTTCTTTTTTTTTCCGCTTAGTAACGCTATTTTTAAAGGAGTTTCGATTTTATGTTGTAGAATATCAAAATTACTTTGTTCTAATTATCATGTTTTAATGTTTTTCAGAGACAGCATTTGCTGCGTTTGTATTAGGGATCATATTTTCTTGCCTGCTTCATATTTTTCTGAATTCATGGCAAAGCGGTTCTCAAACCTTTCCGCTGCCCCCCTTTTCAAGCTTTTTTGCGAACCTTTTTGGTCTATAGCTTGGCAATATTTTTGTCTATCCTGAGCAATTCTTCTCCAGTTCCTGACGTTTTTTTCCCTATAAATCTTCTTCTATCGTTTCCTTCTGATTCTCCATCCTTTCCATATGTGCCAACTACTGCATTACCTGGCCTTAACGAAATCAATTGTATTCTTTATACAATTTATACAGTTGAGTAGTCAGTCGTCTTTTCTATCACCATTCTGTTTGCTCTTCTCCGAAAATATTAATTACTAATATTTTCCTTTACCATACTTCGAGTTCTTTTGATATTTTTTACTCATCACCCACGTCCCGCAAGCATATGTCACTGTAGGGCTTATTACCTAATTTTTGTCTTTTTGATATTTGTTGATATCGGTATACTATTAAGGCTTCCCGCACATTTGTCTTCTTTCGCCAGTCTTACTTCTGTCTCCTTTCCTCTGTACACTCATTGGTCATTAGAACTTCCAAATACATAAACTCTGAACTTCTTCAAATTCTGACATTTCTCCATTTGCTTCTTAATTTTTAAGTTTTTTTTTCCATACGTGTTTGCTCCGTATTTCTAGAATTTCGTCTTTCTCGCATTTGTTCTCCTGGTTTTGTTAACTCTTTTATATTTTCTTCTAACTCTCTACGACTCCTAGCTATCAGCATTATCAGCTTCGTCAGCGTACGCCGAACATTGGTGCCTTCTGTTAAATAGTATCCCATCCCTGTTTACTCTGCTTTTCCATATGACTTGTTGCAGATCCATGCATAGCACAGCAGTTTTCAAACCTTCGTATTTTGCTATTGATGCAATTGATTATCTTCAACTTAAAAGAAAGAATGCAGATACATATCCATATTTAATTTAAGTGAAACGCCTTTTGTAAGAAAATACAGTTATGGAATGATAAATTATGCAAAAGAAAACGGTTTTGTAGTTATCCGGAGTTACCCACCGGAAAGGAATCATAAGAAATGTGTTGGAAAGTTGAGGGTGATTTAGAAAAGCTCTAAATGACTTCTATAAGGGGTTATAACGATATACGATGCTGTACGTATTTCATATACCATACACATATTTTCATACCATTACTTAAAATTATAACAAAAATGTTACCCCAAAATTGAACTAATTTTAATAATGAACAAACGGCGTCCAATATTATACTGGCTAAAACTACATACGTACCAATACAATCCTTAAGAAAGTTCAAGTTGGCATCTATATCTTTCGCACCATATTTGGATGATATACTCCTCAATTAATTAATTCCAGAAAATATTTGGTCTTCACTAATATGTATATAACAATCTATCTGACGCCAGATAATGAATATTATGAAACGAAACGGGAAATTTCGTCTAGTTTAGGAATGACCAATGTTTTGGTAAACACTTAACTAGAATTTGAACAGTAGGAATTTAATTCATGAGTTTACTATAGTCAAAAAATAACTTATTTATTGCTTTCGAACTAGTCCACTTTCACTTGACTCCTATATATTATTTTTAAATCTTACATAGAATACAGGTATCTTTCCAATTTATTCAAGCTTTGTTTAACCAAACTTATTAGGGAACCTCATACATTTTCCAGACCAACAGTCAATTATCGACTGATCTTAAACTGAACTGCTATTCATTTGGGCTTATTTACGATTGTTATTTATCCGTTACTTGTAACAAATACCATCCAGAAGTATGTTACATTTCCGCATCTTCACGTGCCCAAGTTGCTCTAATTTTTAGGGTCTAATTAGGAAAGCACATAAACTAAAATTTACGTTCCATCGCTTTTGCAACGGTTGCAAATAAATCGTATTTTCTCAGACGCAGCTTCTGTGAATATTGCGTCTTCCTTGAACATTACCGGACTTTTGGCTGCAAATCTGAACTTACGTAAGCCCCCAGGGGGCGTAACATAGACTAACCGGCACGGCGGGACGCCTAGTCTTAACGCTTTAACGAGATCTGTGGCGTCGAGAAGCACTGATTTACAAGCGCGGATGCCAACTTGTTGACCGTACGCATTACCGCGAAATTTCACTCCGAGGCACCTCAAACGCATTTTCGGTCAAGTTAACCAAGGACGTAACCCTTATGCAGGGTTTCGGTAATGACTTAATAACCAGAGATAATCGTTCCGACCTTAAGGTTTTTGGTATACAAATTGTTTTATGACCAGGCATCATTTACAAGTGCCCTTCCGCTAAAATGGAAGGCATCCCAGTACTGTAAATAGAATGACCTCCCTCGTATTGTGAATGTAAATCTGTCGGTTGGGTTAGTAGTGAAATATGGCTTAATAAACGATAATTTTAAGTGTGGACAGCTTTAAAAACATTTAATACAAATCATTATAATCGTAAACGACATGTTAACTGTGATTACACGTGCATGCATTCGGAAAATTAAGATTTATTCTGTAAATGGACGAAACGGGTTTATACATACATTTCTAAAAGTGTAACACACCTAAAGCGGTTCACACACGTTACAGTGAATGAATACCAGCCAAGCGAATACAATGAAAAGTAAATTTCACTCCATCAAAGTATTATATATGAGTGCATACATATATACTTACATTAGATTATTCACCTGTGCAACTGAATGAATTTAGTACAATGGGTGCCATTGGTGTGGTATAATTGAGTCTGAATTGATATCTTTATTATATCCGCGAAGCAACAGTTATTACTGCGTGTATAATTTCATTGTTGCCTAGTATGTTACAGTTATATGGTTACATGTTTCTCGTGTTTGTAGTAGGATATACTAAGCACTTCCTTTTTATTTAGATTCCTCCTAATTCTATATAACGCAATGTGAGTCAACTTTAAAGAAATCTGGGTAACTTCGTATATGCATGGTTCTTCCTTAAATTGCATTTTTATTAGATACTAAATATTTAAAAAAATGAAGTATATAATTTTTTTTATATATTTTTGATATTCGGCTATTCGACTTGATAATGGGAATCCACGTATTCCCGAAACACGTGTCGTCCCGAATTAATTAATACTTGTGCGAGAGGAGTAATCAGAACAGTGTGTTTATTTTTTATATACTTCATTTTTTGAACGTACGTGCCGGCACTTGGCAGAAATCTTCTTTCTTTGAACTAAATATTTTATTTTACGATTTCTGTTTTTCCGGCTATAACTTTTCTAGTTCATAATATTATTTTGCTCTTGATCCTATATAGTTTCGTATAATGTAAAATCCTCACAAAGCCAAAATTCTTTGGAATATGTGTATTGTATATGTATAAAAGAAGACACCAGTAAATTTTTGATGATATGTGAAGAAATAGAACCGGTTGAATCTATTATTGATGCAGGAGCATACAACCAAACATTAAATGATGTAGTAGACTATTAGGAGTCACTAACTTAGGAGTATGGAAATTTTTATGATGCAGATTCGGAAATCTAAATACAGTTGAAAATTGCAGGGCACAAGAATTTAATTAGTAAAAAATTATGATATTCAGTGATACTAAACTAAACCCGGAAGAAAGAAATGGAAGGGAACATTTTGAAGTGAATTTGTGATGATGATTTGAATATTCCTTGAGAAAAGCTTCAATCAAAGTTTTGCTGTATGCGACTGTAAACGGTATACTTTTTGTTGCTATAACAACAACAGCAGTAAAACTAAATGAATATTTCTTTTGTTTTCTTAAATCCTCCTTATTCTTTTCATTAACCATTATTCTTAAGACTTCCCTCTAAGAGGCAAAATTATATATACTAAAATTCCCACAAATGGCGTACATATATATAAAATCTCGAAACTTTGCCGGGTGTGCCGAGTCAAGGGATTTTTTTTTTTCGATAGGGGGTACTTTTCGATATTCTTCTTTGGATAATCCAAAGTATTGAAAGTATTTAAATTTCGATAGGTGCTCCAGGCATCCCGGGAGAGTTTTTCCTAATAAATCGCGCCCCGCGGGACCGCGCTGCGAGTGACCACCGCTCTCTCATTGGCTGGTCGTCAGATCGTTCTATCTTCGAGAAACGTCAGATAAATTCCGTTCGCTGACGTCAAAATTTTGCGGCATTTTTGGCCGAATAGGGGCCTCGAAAAATACGCGGGAGGTATTTAGCGGTCGATACACACTATTCCAAAGGATATAAAGGGAGATTTAGGCCTTCGGCCACTGATGCATATTACACGTATCTTTGACAGCGCCAAACGGCAAGATGGCGAGCATAGTGAATGTTTTTCGATAGATGTTTTGTTGGTATGACGATAATCTGAAGCCGCTTGAGATATTTCAACGTACGTATTTGGGTATTTTCCGTCCGCCTGTGTGACGTAACTGTGATTTCGAAATTCCGACGGTTGTACATGGTATAAGAACAAACGCAAATGAAGCTCAGGCATAGGTATATGATTAATATGAAGTAATAGCTAATGGATCATTTCTTTACAGAAAAAGTGCGGAAATATATTTATTTAAATTAACGTATTTCAAGTTCTATATATACAGCATAACTATTATACTACTATACCTACTCTCATAAATCACCTGATTCGCGTTTAGTAGAGCTTTACCTAATAAAATTATACAGCTTTCTCATTTCAATGTTCGAATATATAGTTGTGATGTCTCTTTTGGATATTGCTAGTAACTCTAATTTTTTTAAAATTACAATATTTTGATATTAAAAAGACTTCCAAATATTTTCCGGGTGTTTGGGTCAGGTATGTAGATGATGTTTTCGCCATATTTGACACAAATGCTTATAACTTGAATCAGTTCTTAGCTGAC
>JARFOC010000148.1:319381-345013 GCA_031763485.1 Osmoderma eremita
GTCTAACATTATCTTCCTTCGTAGTTTCTGTTGAGGATGGCAACTTAGTTGCCGAAATACGTATCCAGGAGTTCTTCCCTTATCGAGGTGGTAAGGGTATTTTTTATTTTTTTACAATATTTTAAATAAGTTTTATTAAAAACAGGATAAATTTTTCTTTGTCGCTAGGATGCGTTTAAAACTGAATCTTTATTTTTTGTTAGAAATTTATGTTAATTTATAGCTGTTATTAACCTTGCACGGTGACGAGTTTGCTTCTTCAACTTCTCAGAACAAAATTTACTTCGGTAGTGAAGGAATTTGTCACGCTACCGCAATTTTCAGCTCCCGAAAGACCTTTTCCCGCACAATTACAGCATGTCCACGTAAATGATAACGTAATGGCTATTAAACGTAAGAATCGTTGTAGAATTTTTCATGATGGCACGTCGTACCGTAATTACAGAAGCCAGCTAATTACAACATAGAACCAGTTGTGTTTTATTAATAACGTAACCGCACTAAACCTTCCTTTATATACATAGGTATATAACTACGACAATAATAACGAACGCCCAAGTTATGTTGCACCTCCATTACCGTTCGGTTAACTGTACATTTTATTCTTCTTCTTCTCCACGTGAAATCCGATATTTCTGCGCTATATGTGTAGGTAAGGGGGCATTGGTATTATCACATAGAAAATGAGCGGCGGTAATAATACGAGTTGGCCGTACTCCTGTCTATATAAGCTTACAATTGGACATAGCGGATGCGTCCGGTGAATTATTAACATGTCAGTCAACATCTTGGGCAAAATCGTGACGAAGAACTAATCCGATAATTTAGCCCATAAACTGGGCCAATTGACCGTGAAACCTAGGTTGGTCGATGCTGTGGAATTGAGTACGGGCACTGCCCACACCGCAAAGTACGTATTGTGTGTAAAATACCTGTCGGTATATTGTAAAATATGGAGGAGGGATTATAACAAATTATCACAGAGAACAATGGAAATAAAATCGTAATTACGATCTACGTAAAAGTTACTATAGATCGTCCTAACCTCCGAATGCAGTACAGAGCTTATGAGAATTCGATACATGGTTGTCAAATCGTCGAATCAGTTGTACATTATTACTTCCGGTTCCATTATTTGGGTTTCTGACAGTTAAAATGCATATTTTCATGAAAACAGTTAAATATAAAAAGACATAATTTTTTTAGTTAAGAATCAGTGAAAACGCCCATAATTTTATTTATTATTACCCAACATTAACGTAATTTACATTTCGAACATTTATTTAAGAATTGGAGTATATATAATTTATTAAATTTAAAATAAAATATATCCTTTAACAAATAATAGTTTCCACTTTTGTAACAAAAATAGCTGGAATCATACAAGTCCTCATATAATACAATAATATTTAAGAAAGGAATACACACATGTCTTGTTTCAACGTTTAGTCAGTCGATGAACTGTTTGATATTCAGATGATGACGAATCTGTTACATGAATAATAAATTTTTCAATGTCATCTTGCAAATTATCCACTATCCACATTTCCTTTTCAATATTTTTTGCATGTATGTATTTTGCTAATTATCAACTGTTACACTGCTATATGCTCTGCGAATTAATTCCTCCATATTTTTTAGCTTAAATGTGGTATTATTAATTTTTATACAGTTTTTAACTTGCACCCGTACCATTTCAATGGGATTTAACTCGCAGTGGTAAGGTGGTAATCAAAGAACTTCATGCGAGATAAAAGTTGCTATTATATCCCATACTGCATACGGAGGTTGAGACGATCTATAATGATTATTACCTTTGTTTGTTTTGTTATTAATAATAAAACTTCATACCCGCTTCATCAAACTTCTTTCCTGCGTTTGGGATCGATAAAAAATCTTTCCAATTTTATATTTCCTACATATATTTACCTGTTAAGTGATTAGTTATGTGCTCTCACTCTCAGGTATCCATTTGGTTATTTGTTCTCCTATCTGTTTGCTTTTGCTTTTTTTCTATATGTAAGCCCTAAGACGATGTAATCTACATTATAATTTTAAAAGCTAGTGCATTGGAACTGCTCCGGTGATCATAGCATCCACAAATACCGTAGTGTGCATTTGAGTCGCTAGTTTGTCTTTTTCACTTTTTTTAGGGCATATTGTAGCTCTCATTATTTCCATCTTCGTCTGCGAACCGACTACACCTAAATAATCTTCTTGCTCTTAATGGTGGAATGAAATATATTACAACAGCGTGAATAAAAATCATTTGCTAATAGATAACTTTCAACCAATTTCTTAAATTCATTTTCATTTATAACAAAGTGACGTAACTAACTTCTTCTACACATAACTTGCTACTTCTTCAAACAAATTCTCTTATAAAATAAACGAGCCAGAAGTAGCACCAGTGATATCATCCGTGGAATATAATGCACGAAGTTTATGTAACGTGATACAAATTTATTCGTAATAGGAACAACGAACGCACACTTCCTGGTGTCTGTCCTTTTTCACCGCGTGTCCTAACATATTTTGTGACAAGTACATGTACAAAAGACCGAATATCAGGCAACAGAGGACGCAGGCTTGTAGGTCCATGCGTAGTACAGCAACGTAAACGACACGTGATATCCATTTTACGACAAAATACCAAGGTTCCGTTATCTTCATGCACACACATAGGTGTATACATACCTTTATACCTTCCGCATTATGTTCAGTGATTGAAAGAAAAAATTGCGGTTAGTTATTTAGTACCTACTTGACGTATGACGTAAGTACAAATGTAGGTTTGTTATTGACGTTGTGCACACGTGTCTAGCGTGCGCGAACACCTATTGATCACTTCCTTATACTTAAGGGAGAGATGTTTTATTGTTAGAAGATAGCCGCCCTTAGTAAACAGTTATGCGTAATTGTAGATGAGGCACACACACTTTCGGGCGTTCCCCAAGCTACTTTATAAAAGCTCGTCATTATATGTAGGATGTATGAAAGAGGCAGATGGGAAGCCATGCAATCATCGTTGATTATGATAATTGCACGGATACTGCTCGCTAATACTTCGATGTTAAAAGATTCGTGGGTGAAATTGCAAAAGAATTGAGCGTTTTATTTGGAAGAACGATATTTTTTAATGTTTGGTGTTTGTTGCTGATTATGGTGGTTACCCATGACTCGTGTGTCGCGTGGTTTCATGCTGTAAGCGAGCTTCCGCTATTAGGAAAAAATCGAGATGAAAGGCTTTGCTTTAATGTAGATATTTATTTTGAGGGCATGTAATTTCCTGTCGAAAAGTTAGGGTTCCCGCTAGTAAAGCCACTTTTGTTTCTTATATTTTTGCGTTACTTGTAAAGAAAAGAAGAGTTTACATATATTATTATATCTCTACTGATACAACGGTAACAAACACGCAATATTGAGACAGACCTACTCCTTACTTAATTGTCAATAAAGGACCAAGACAATTTTCCTTACTTAGAACAAGTTTTCCAAATAATACATTTCCAAACTTGCAATTAAAAACCGTTCCATATTTCCAAGTAGATATACACACATAAATAAGTAAAGCATTATGTAACTAAAAATGAACAAAATTTCTTCTAAGCGAATAACAGCTCTCTTTGATTTAAGATTTCGATTTCAATTTCGTAACGAGGAATGCAACAGAATATCGTTCCGTATATTTTCGAACACGTTTAAAGTAGCTCTTCAGTTTTATTTATATCATAAATCTTCAAAAATCCCCCTAAACGAAATTAATCTGTCTCTTATACTTTATCTATTTACGTAAAGCCAAATGTTGGCGAACATTTGTTATGCATTTAGAATAACGTAAAGTGGAGGCATTCTATAAATATATACTTTTGTATATGGGAGCGCATATTTCGGTCAGTAATTTCAAAAATAGAAATATGTGGCGCTATCGAATACTCGCAACACGTTGCGTTGTGAAGAAAAGAAAGAAATGACAAAAAAATAGGAACATTTGATCAAATTAGAGAGATTATTACTTTCTGTGTTTTCTTTTTTATCTTCACCGCGGGATGTTAAAACTGCCTGTCTTTTGCGGTATTATCAGCAAAGTTTTGACACATCTCTGTGGTAATTTATTCGCATTTCCACTTCACCCTTACCCAATACTTTTGTTGATGTAATGCGGATTGAGTTTGAGAACTGTGGTGGCCACTTCCGAATTTTAAATGCTTGGTCTTCCAATAATTGTTTAATGCTAATAAGTTTAGAGTTAAGATTCTTAACTCCTAACTAGCTTTAACTCTTAACTTAGCAATCTTGATCCCTCATTTTTTTTACAAAATAGCGATAAAAGTATGCAGCTGTCATACACTTGACAATTCTTTGACAATTGTTTCAAATACCTCCAATACTAGATTCTTAAACTGTGAATAATTCAATGAGAAGTACAGATCAACTAGCTCAAGTAGATATACGACCGTCCCGATATTGGGTGGGAAGACAAGCGAAGGTATATCGAACACTTCGTCAATTCATCACATTTGATGTCAGCGTGCGTTAGCTGTTGGTTGTCATGTCAGTCTCTGAGTTACGTTAATTGTAACCAAGCGTTATTTTGACCGATGCGAGAGATATTTTTTAAAGAAAGAATGTTCATGAAATACCAGGGCTTATTGTTTGGGTTGGTATAGTGGATGAATTGCAACGAAAATTTCAAGACGAACCAAACATGCTAGCAGAATAGCATGTTAAGCACAATGTTCATAATAGATTAGGCAACTGTGTCTGTTAGCAGATGGAGGTCGGTTTGAACATTATTTAATTTTTTGCGTTATTGGGTACAATTTAGTTTTCATTGTTGGTATTTTTAGAATGTTATTTTTAGTTGTATATCAACACTTTTTTTTAATATTTCCCGATTTTATCGAGTATTTGCAATCGAGAATCCCTTTCTTTTAATATTCATTCCTTCTATTAGGTTTTTCTTTTTGTTTATACCTTTCAAGATTTTTTATCTTTTAAGCTTTTGCTTAGGAAATCTGATATGAGCCTTTATCTTGTGTTTAATAAAAAAGAATTATTTTCAGGTTAACTTGGCACTTAATTGTCATTATTTACCTACCTAAAAGATATGCAAGTACATACATACCAGCCTTAAGCACCGAATGCTATCCAAGCATGATTATTATTTAAATAATAACGCATATTATTGTTCTGTAAACGTACTGCAGTACAAAATTTATGCTTAAAAACGCATTGGAGACTGTACAAACAGACGTCTTGTCGCTCCGCCAATATAGCGTCATGTCAAGTATGCATCTAGTCAGGTATATGACGTGTGTAATGCGTTCTTCAATGCTCCAATATTCTCTTCCGGGTATTTACAGAGAGAATTAATAGTCCTAAATCGTGATACAAGAATCGCAGTAGATTACACACTTTACCGTTGCTAACTTGTAACTTGTGGTGTAAGATTGTAATTCATTGTAGATGATTACAAAATCATTTGCGTATCGGCATGTTTATATATGATTGCCCCCATATACCGATTATTTGTTTTTTATTTATTTATTATTGTACTATAATGATATTTATGTAATCTGTAAGTTTTCGTTCAAAGTGGTTTGATATTTTCTTTCAAGAAAAAAAGGTTCTGTAAGTGTTTTATCATTGTTGTTTTTCTGCTTCCTCTATTTCTACGAATTGTAGCTGTGGGTACATCCTCGGACACGCGTTGATACAATTTCAAGGTTTCTGGTTGCAATAAAACGCTTTAGGAGTGTCCTTGCCTTTCCCTGGGTCCAGAAAATCGTTTAGTACTACGGCCACATTGGGGGCCATAACTGCGTTAGGGACATCATGGTGTTTATAGAAAACATACCAGTCATAAATAAACTTCACCCTATTTCCGTAAGAATTGTATCCCAAATTGGATAATACCGTAATATTATTATTACAAAAATTCTTGATTTTATAACAAAATAACAAAAGGAATGGTTCTGACAATAATAATAAATAAATAAATAACTTTTTCACCAATCTGATTACTAAAGTGGCATTCGAATGCCTATCATAATAGAATTTTTATATATCTATGTACGACTGCATTGGCTGGAGTCGTTGACCTATGCGTCTGACATAACGCCATATTGTTGCGGTCTCAAAGCATTTTTTGCATCGCGAATTTATATGCGTATGCTATTTTCTGTTTTAAATAACAACGACTGAAGATATTTCGAAATGCTAAACGCAGAGCAGCATGAATTTAAAATAAATTAGCTTAAAACATGGTCAATAATTATATTTATTTTCTATTGTATGGTATAAAATGAAACTGGGTGAAATGAATAATTTCTGAACAAATATATACTTTTAACAATAAAAGTTAATCAAAAATTTTATAAATCGTTATTATTAGTTTTTCAGTTGTAGAAGAATTTTTAAGTCCGAAGGCATACGGTTTGTGTGTTATATATATTCAAAAATATATCCTGAATTTTATGATCATTAAATATCCTGTTCATAAATTAACACCAACAGAAAAGCATCTCAGTTACGCTGGTATCAAATTTTATAACTTGGCAAATAATATTATTACCATAAGTGAATTTAATATTTTCAGAAAAGAATTTAAAAAAAAATGTGATTAATTTAGAACCATACACAAGGAATGAATTTTGAACTAGATGGTAATGATTTTCCTATTGACACCATTCCATTCAGAATTTCTTGTTGTCTGAAATAAAGCCGAAGGGCGGCTTCATTATTAGGTGAAGTGTCAGTTTTATAGAGATGAGGGTCCATCACGTGTATATGAATCCGATTCTCAATTCTTAAAAAAATATCAAGAAACTAAAAAGCAAAGATGAAAATGAAAGAAGTAGCACAGTTGGAGATCTAGTGGTACACCGAAAAACTGTGTATCAGGTAATAAATGAGATATTGCCTAATTGTAACTTAATGGATAAACCTCCACTTTGGATTAAATTTCCTGAAGAAGGAACAATTCAGCCATATTCCCTTTGCCGATTAATAAATCACGAAGGTGAAAATTGTATAATGTTGACTGAAAGAAGTTATGGAATAAATACACGATTCATGTGGATTGGAAACTTAGGGAGGATGGTACAGCCACGCGCATTTGGGCCACCCTTACCGGGCCCTTTGTGCTACTCCAGCGCCTACTCGAGCTACCCCAACCTCAGGACGAACTCGAGCGTTGCGGCAGTCGAAGCGCCACCAAAATCGCCCACTCTGGGCCAGTATTCCCCCAGAACGGAATTTCTAATTTGGACGAATGCCGGGCAGTCGCACAAAATGTGCTCCGGCGTCTCGTCTTCAATACAGCATGCACGGCAGAGGGGGCTATCAACTAGCGCCATGCAGTACATGTGTTTATTCAGCTTGCAGTTGCCGGTTAACAGCCCTAAAACGTGGCGAAGGTTACTGCGAGAAAGAAGCAGGCAATATTTTGCCGTCTTGGACGATAGCCTCGGAATGGCTTTACGTGCCTGGCAGCATGTAGTCGCAGACTCCCATCTGTTTTCATGCAGAATGACAGTCCGTTGTTGTTATTGATGATTACATACCTTACAAGATAGGTTCTGAAAGGTTCAGAAAATTGGGTGGTGTGGTTTTCTCCCACCCTATTTTCAAAAAATATTCATCTTATACATCTTAGATATAAAATGATGGGATACGGTGACTTGAAATAGAAAAAAATAAAAACAAAAATGCCCTTACCACCTTGATGAGTGAAGAACCCCAGATACGTATTTCGACAACCAAGTTGCCATGCTCAGCAGAATCTACGAAGGTGACTAATGCTAGACGTAGCACTCTGGAAGATTTGCACCACACAGAGCACCACTTGAATCACACTGCTGGTCAGCTATTTCTCTCTGCAATTCAATGATCGCCGCCCTGAGGTTCTTCAAATCATTGACCAAGTGAGCGTACATTTTGCAATCATTTATTATTATAAATTGTATGTATTCTTCTTCTTCGTGGATTAGGTTTTATTTATCTAGTTCAATGATGATCAAGTCATTCTTCTCTTCGGTCTTCCAAGAGGGCTTATTTGGGTTATATGTTATCTTTCATTACAGGATCTAACTACGGATTTCTATATTGTTCATTGTTAGCATTCAGAGGTGAGGCGTCGCCTAAGATCTTCCGATAATTTCGTTAGCGAGCCTATTCCCTGGTATGCAACCCTTTACATAGAGTATAAATCTCATCTACCCTTGTATAAAATTTAATTGTGTCTTTTCCTACGTCAGATGTTTCTTATGGTGCCGCCGATAGAATTAAATTTTGCTATTAGATTGGCCAGGTATAGCGTACGTAGTGTTGTGTCTAATTAACAATTTTCAGGAAATCACCAATGCTTGAATTTTTTATTATATAATTCTTGCTAAATGCTGTAAGAGAAAGTTTAATTTGCTCTAAATTCAAAATTTGCTAGAACTGTACGCAGTACAGATTTTATTTACTTATAATCGTATAGAGTACAAGAAATAATGTTTGGTTAAAGTTTTGCTATCTGGCCAACTGTTAGTCATCGGGGATTTTGATCAAAGCTCCCATCATGCACATAACCACAAGAAAAACCTACTAATCGCATGGATCTTTTTAAAAGTTGCGGAATTTTATACATACTTAAAACGAGCACAAACATACAGTACGTTCTTAGAAAAGTATGAAGTCATTCCAAAGTTCATTGCACCTTTGTTTTGATTTCTGGTTAGCAGCAATTATTTTAGTGGCACAGTCAATGTGTTCGTGTCTACCTCGACTGTGTATGACTTCATTGCGTCAACTCATCCGAAAGCAGAAACGGGACCCGCGAAAGAAAGCAAAAAGGACAAATAGTATAGCGACGAGGAAGGATCGAAGAGCCATTGAAGCGCTAAGAGCGCAAAACTTCTTTCGTCGTACGTAACTACGTACATATGACCACATGTACGTAGCAACGCACCAAACGCAGGCCGATTTCCTAATAATTTATTCATAAGCGCAACGTACCCGTTAGGTTTCGCTTTGAATTACGTCAACTGTCAATAACCTCTATAACCGGAAACAAAAACGTTAAAAATGACTTTACAACGTACACGTTCATTCACACTGTCGCGTACAATACATAGTACAATAATACAAAGACGTTTTGCTGGTCTTTAAGAAGAAAACATAAAAGAGAGCTGTTCAGAAGAAAATCAAAATTTACGATCTGCTGTTATTTCCGTTATCGAGTTTTTCTTAATTGAAATATCATAATTTTATTTTCCTAAATGGTTTCTTGTTCGAAAATCGTTAAATTCTAAGACTTAGATTTACGCAACCTTTAAAACAATGCATGTACTTATTCGCATAAATTAAACCACAAATATTTAAGCTCTCTTCGCGCAATGTATCATTGCAAGAACATAACGTGCAGACAAACATTCTATAAATTAATAAATTAACGTCCTAGAAGGAATACTGCAGAAAGTAAAACCACTCGTCACATATCAATAAACAGTTCCTTATTGCGTCTGCATTTTGTTTCTTTCTGTAATTGGATCTTGATTCTGTCTGCCTATACATATTTATATAATAATCCTTATTGAGGTCACTGATCTTCAGAAGAAAAATAGAACAGTAGAAGAAAGACTAGTACTAAGCTGTGACGAGTTCTATATTAATATTTTGGATTTTTAAACTTTTAGAAAAATAACATAATTTTAATTACTTTAGAATTACGTTCTACTTTCGCAAGTAAACTAAGTCAATATCAAATCACTTAGGAACTTTTTCTGCTACTTTTATTCTTTTTTCCACTCCTTCCATTTTCCTTGTCGGCAGTCGCTTTTGGGCCAGTTTCCTTGGCCTTCCACCACCCATTCCTTCATGCTTTCCTATTCAAGATCATTATTTTCATCTCCTCTTTCGTTTTCTCTAGCCGGGCCAGTGGCGAGTCGGTTAGCGACTCGTCCATTATGCTCGGGGTCTCGGGTTCAAAAACACCTTTTAATGTTGAATAAACTCCAAGGAAGAAATTAATCTATTAATCATGTGCTGCCACCACATTTGACCCTAAAGTACTTCAAGTGTAACCTGAACCATTAAACTAAAGACCTTCTAGGATTTACGTAAACCCATGACTTTACCAACCAATCGGTTACAAAAACTATATTGCACCTTATTTGGAAATGAAGGTTAGTTTCCTTTGATAGTTCCTGATTCAGAAGTAATCAATTCTTTGTTTGAAGCCTTTTCAATTTTTACTTGAACATCAAGTCTTGTAGCAAGGAAAATAGTAGTACCAACTAATTTACCAACTCTGACCTGTTCCTAACTACAGATGCAATAGTAATGAAATGGCGACTAGATAATTTTGAAAGGTTCGCCGTGTTCGCGGTTCTGAATCTTACTTACTATAAGAATCTAGCGCAACCTTCTTTGTGCGTGCATCTGGCTTGATTTTAACCGAGTCGCTTGATCGACGCACAGTATACAACGACTTCATTAAATTTCAAGCCGTTGCGTGAACACGACGACACAACATTGACATTAAATTTTGTGAATGAACCGTGGTCAATTTTTCGTTTAAATTTCGTGTCACGTAGTCCTTTTTTGTGGACACGAGCTACATGTTAACAGCGAATAATATTTTCGGACGTGCGTTGGACGGTACAACCAAAAATATTCTTGACATTGACATCCGTTCCTTTGTAGATACAAGGGCAATGTACACACAACCTGAATCAATGACACCTAACACTTCTTTTGTTTTCCATTGCCATGTTTCGTATAGAGTAAAAAACGATTGAGTAGGTATATCAACCTTATTTCCATAATGAGAGGTAATATATTTTCTTTTGATTTTTCGCCCTGCGCCAGTCTTGTTCGCGTTTATAATACGTTTGAAACGATTATTCAAAATATTATTAGGCGAACCACGGCGCCATAAAAGATATACATAAGTATATACATATGTATCCGTAAATACATACATATGAATAGGTTATACTCCTTTGCGTGCTCTTCTTCGGCCATGGTCAGTCGCCGACCTAAAGCATTCCTGTTGTTCTGATGCGATGACAGAGGAGGAAGAGAAAAAATAGAGAACTAAGGAGTACTGGTTGAAATGAGATAGAAATCGCGAAAAAACGAACGACATTGAACTCATTCAAACAGAGTAATTCGTAATATGTTGATTCATAAAATACATGTATTTAGTTACATTCAGAAGTAAATATATTTGTTTATCTTGTATTGTAGTTCCTAATAATAATTTACCGAAATTGTTCCATGATATAATTACTGTAAAATGCTTGCACCAAGACTGTTTTTTTTACGAAAATTTTTGCGGAAATAATATACACTTGTTCAGGAACCAAACTGGCCACCAACAAATGTATTTTGCGTTTTCTGTTTTACAAGAAAATATCCTTTTTCAAAATTGTTAAAATTAAAAGCTCTGTTTAGAACAGTTGAGTTGTTTGAAGAAATATTTTTAGTAACTCTAAGACTTTATATAAACTAAATCAACCAGCGCTAAAGAACTCATTTTCCACCAATTATTTTTTGAAGAAAGAAGAAATGAAAAATTCTCCCATTTGATGCAAACTTTTTGGAAAGATGGACGTTTTTCTCGTTTCCCATTACACATTTTCATCGAGAAATGAATAACCAATGTAAGCAAAATTACAATATTAACTAAGAAAGATTTTTCCAAAATTTACAAAATAATTGTTTCTATGTATATCAATATATTAAAAGTATATAAACATACTTTTATGATCATACAACACATCTAATTATGTAGCAACAGACACTCTCAATGCACAGACAGCTGTGCATTGAGGGCTACTAGATCCACTTCGGAAAACATTGATTCTGTCAATGATATGCTTTTAGAAGACCGTCGAATGGATCTCAATAGAAGAAGCACTGAACACTTCATATGTGTCACATTGTTCATCACGATTATGTTGTAGGTATGAGAAAGCTTTCGGACAAATGGATTCTGAGATGCTTGAATGCGGAGCAGCGCCAGCGCGTTTAAGTTTCGTCGTGGAAGTATGCCTGTCGACGTTTTGGCGAAGATTCCTCAAACTTTTTGGTTCCACATGTTACTATGGTTCCGTCAAGAACGATCCAAAGAGTGGAAGCATTCTGGTTCTTCGCGACTCAAAAGAATCAATGAGAATCAGCTAGCAAGACGCTAGCTTCAGTTGTCTGGGCTAAAGATGCGATAATTTTGATTGTTTGGAACAGGGTGGAACTATCACGGGAGCGTATTATACTGAGTCGCTAACCAAATTGCGCCAGAAAATTGTGAGAAAGCGTAGCGGAAAACTTGCCAAAGGTGTGTTCTCCATGTAAAACAACGTTCCTGTTCACAAATTATTGATGAAATTGATTTTGAATTGGTTTACCCGGTTTTTTCGGATCTATTTTTTTATTATCTTTGTCCACCAAAACTCATAAGATATTTTATGGGCAAAAGATTTTCGAGAAATGGGGAAACCATGTGTGTCGTTGAAGAGTTTAAAAAACTTTTTTTAAAGCACTTAAAATTACTTTATGAAGGTTCTGTTAAATGTGCTAGGTTTTAAAGGAGATCATGTTGTCATAAGAAGTTGTATTGATATATTATAACAACTTATATGGTAGCCTAAATGCTTCTCAATACTAAAAAAAATTCGTAATCTGATTTTTAAATTGCAAAAGTATTCTCCGAATCAATTATTGTAAAGTATACCTTACACTCCTACTACTCAGAATATACTTCGACAAATGGGTTACACATAAAGTCTCTGACAATAGTTGAGTCTGTAACTAGCTAGAAAAAGCGAGATTTTCCGCTAACATTTACGGTAAGCTAACGTTTTACCGGTGCGCCATTAAAAATCGAAAAGAATCTGACGGAAATGGGATCGTAATTAATAATTACTATTGGAATTTCATCGTTCGTTTCACCGTTGAACGCTACCGCTCTCTGAGAGAGGTTACGACTTCGCTCAGTAACGATATTGAAGAGAGTAATGACGATATCACGGTGACGACTCGACTCCAACAACGCGGTTCGAAACATCTTTACACCATAAACCTAGCTGGCCGGTTGGCCTGGCGGTGACTATGAGGAACTCGCACTTTTCGCTTGGTTTCTGTACCACTGGGGTAAGTGACTCGGTGTGACCTCGCCGTGGAACGCGAATATTCTCGAATAATGTCGATGGTCTGTGGTCTAGGTCACTGTCCCGAAGCAACCTCTCAAAAAGTACATACGTACAACAATGTATACGAACCGGCGCGCGTATAGAAGAAGGAGGAGGAACGCGAGAGACGTCGTCCCGCTATAGCGAGAACGAGAAAATCGTATAGAGATCGAGAAGCTGAAGGAAAAAATTATGCCACAATTACCGTGCGTCTTTCTCCACCGTGATGCCCAGCTTCGTCTTAGATATTAGACTTTTGTTTCCAATTCGACCTCTTCGTATCGAGTTTACTGGGTGTTATTTACCTCCTTCCTTCTCGGTATTTAACGCTTACTGGTTTAATTCGCTATCGGCGGTGCTATTTTTATCTCTGACAAAGGAGAACGAGTCATCGGGACAGGAAATTACATCGGATTGAGTTATGTAGTGGAATGAATGTGGAAGAAGAACGAAGGTGTCCTTTTTATATAGAGGAAAAGAGAGAACGTTATAGACAAAAAGTATATAATGAAAGAATACTGTATATACTTCTTCACAATTTATGTTCGATTGTTTCTAAAAATTGCCCAAAACAAACCTTGACATCCGGTATGGGTTCAACTGCCAAAGTAATGTAAATATAATTCAACAATATGTAATAATGTGAAGAGAAGAAAAAAAAATATTTATTGTGTATATTGTTACGAAAATATTAAGCAATTATGGAGGCGATAGGATAGCCGGATTTGAGCCATTTTAGATATTTTTACCTGATATACCTTGCATAGGTATTGCCACAAGATTAAGTAAATCGATGAAAAAAATATTTATTAAAAATTAGCTCAGAATACACAGATAGATACGTAGATGAATACCTTAAGCCAACGTTAATAGAACAAATATCTGCAGGGAATTAAGTATATATCCCTGAGGAACACAATCAATCATTTGTTCCTCTTGTAAAGCTTTATCGACATTAGAAGAAAAGAATAATTCGCGAAGGCAGTAAATTTTGAAACTTTTTAATTTCAAATAAAACCTTCTTTGCAAAATTACTGTTGCATTTTATTCTCTTTTGGGGTGTATTTGAATATACAGCAACAGCCATGGTTGAAAACATACAGATTGATTATATGTACGAGGGATGTCCGGTTACTAAGGTACGTTTGAACGACAGACCACCTACGTCGAAGAAAAACGGTTGTTGTGAGATGCATTTCCCTGAGGAAATATGCGCCTTGTTTTATTTTGACCTTGTTTGGTTATCAGTAGTGTATAAAAGAAAGCACTGAAAAATAATCTATGATTTTCTAATTACCACCACAACTATGTAGCCTTCCCAAAAGATCGATGCTTTCCCTATATTCTTATTAACAACAATTGAAACATCATTGCTGAGAAGATTCATTCTATAAAAATCTGTTCCTTCTTTAAAAACTTAATATATAGTTTGATGAATGAAGCCTTTAGAGTGGATAATGTGGAAATGCCATAGAGAGGATTATCGAATCCATTCGTGCTACCTTCTCCCTGGATGAATGTGTGTTGTGTGTGTGTGAAGTGTATGGCTTGTTACTGCCTCTTTGCGGCAAGGGGGCAGAAAGGTTGATTTACGGGTCTTCAATACGGAAGGGTACTGGGGGAGAGTCGTTATCTCTCCTTAGCACTTCGCTGCGACCGGCCTTTTTTTTAATCGATCGCCCAATAGGAGATTCGAGCCGACGACTTCTGCTACAGAAACCTAGCGCTCTTATCACTGCGCTATCCTGGCGTTTTTATTAATGTTTGCAATATGTTGTTTGTTTTAGAAGACTTGTTTATCGTAGTACATTTACAGCCTTTGTGACACTTTCAAAATATTTTCGTGGTAATACGTTCGATACAAACTTTCTTCTTTAAAAACATATTTTGAACTTGAGCTTTTCCTACCAAAAATTTAATGAAAAAGACATTTTTATCTTGATTCGTAAAGTAGTTTAGACTACATATCTACATACATATTATGTATATCAATTGCCCTTCTTTCAACGAATGTAATAAATTACGCCTAACTTGTCTCTTATGTAGTCTATATAACTGGTTTTCAGATAAGGAATTTTACGATCGAGACACGCGACTTCAAACCTGAGGTACCTTATAATTAGAAAACTTCTACATCTCTCTAAAAATGCATGTATCTTACATAATAATATTATTACTTTATTATTGTAACGGTTTCGGTAATAATAATAAAGCCATCTGTCAGTTGTGAAGAAGCCATCTACGTAATTACGTAAAATGGGATGCAGTATGGACATTTAATGCTTGCCTTAGAAAAAACTGCCGTTTCTGTACTAATTTTATTATTGGTTTTTAATTTTTCTACTCACAACCGTAATAAAAATTTATTGACTCTAGGTATATGTATATATTCGCAAAGCAGGGTTTGCGAACTTTTTTCGGTAAAGAATATTTTTATGTTAGCATCATGACTCGTAAATGAAAAAATGCCTGCGCCTGGCGGTCAAGACCAAATACTTGCCCTCATTTATTGCTAAATGATTTTACTACTACAACCAAAGGAAGGTCTCGGTTTCTCAGTATACATCGTTTTTATTTTGAACACAACACGGGAACGAAAGTAATGTTTACGGCGTCTTCCACAATAATAATAAATTCATAAAATTTTACGATAGTGAAAGTGCATTAAGGCGACTAAGAATAAAAATCTGTGTCATATTTGGGTAATTTTATGCAAAAAGGGTTACGGCAGTTAGGTAATGTCGTAAAATTGTTAACTCTTTCGAAAAACCGCTTTTAAATTGCAACCATGACTTAACAGTAAGCACCCGAAACACGAACCAAACTAGAATTGTGAAGGTGTACAGTACCTACAACCCATGACTAGTTTAATAAGTTTTGGCTAACCTTGACGATTCGTAATTGCTATTTTCTAATGTGTATATCTAGCATATACCAGTATATACATATACTATATAAATACTTACACCCATTATATATGTTTAAATTCAAGGACGAATTATCCGCTGCCAATAACCTTTTTCTGTACTTAAACGCGCACTACATCCAGTAATTTTTAGAATGATTCTATATAGTCGTGGTAGTGAAACAAGAAAGAATCCTACGCCACCAACATAGATCTTGTATAGATTTTGTTTGCTTCTATGTACTTATGTATGTACTATGAACGTATCTATATGTGTATAACGCTCGATGTTAATTATGGAAGTAGATAAAAAAATGGAGCAACGAAATTTCTAAATTACGTCACCATTGAGAGTAACCGATTAGTTTTAAAAGAGTTTAATTGCTAGGGACGATATATGTTGTAGTTATTCATTTAAGTATTTTAATTGGTTGATATGACTAATTGTTGGAGTTATGTCTGCCACAACTAGGAGATAAACAAGCGTGTCATTGTCTGTGTATTTAAGGGTATATTTTAAAGTATATTTATTTACAAGTGTAAAAGCAAAAAGAACGTCTACAAATTGGGCGATTAATATGTATTTATATCTTAAATACTTGACAATAGACTCCATTTTCTTTTAACATCCATGATAGCTGAAGTAATGTTCTTAATCAATTTAGGAAGGTCAAAACAAATAAACTACGTACGTATGTGTATGGTCTCTCTATTGAAACTAACGTCTTAATCGTAGTAACAGTTGTGAAGAATATAACGCTTTGGACAAAATATTGGGTAATAATTTCGATGGAGGTATATATCAATATGGTAATTAATCTAAGTTCATTCATTGTCCACTTTGAATAGTGTATCGGATTTTCTTGCAATAAGATGCAAACAAAAATAAATAAAGTATGAGGGAGATACATCATTATCATTGCTCTTTAACAAAGATTTACTGTAAGAGGTTTTATAATATATATTTTGCATTACCAACATATATAATTTACATAAAAAATGGACATTACACCCTAACATATTTTAACAAATTTGTCAAAGATCCATGATAGTGTAATACCGGCCTTAAACAGTGACCCATGTTGTGAGTCAACATATTCATAATATTTTTCGAATATGTTACGAAAACTTCTATTTGGAACATCTGTTGTTGGAATTCAAAGCCTCAAATACCATCTGTCACATGTTGTGTAACAAAATTTGTGTGTAGATACATGTTCAATCATCCCCTTTCTAGGGTTATTTCATATTTAACAATGCCCTCGCAACATAAAATGCATCTCTCTTGTTCTCTCTCTACAGCACACATCAACGTAGTACATCCTCACAAATATGGAAGTACAGGAGCCGCGAAAAAATGTACTTCTTATGCACCTGCTAAAAGTGCGTTGCATTGGTTTTCGTAGTGATCCTAGGATAATATGTATTGTAATATAAATACAATTGACGTAACGTTCCAACGTTCTGTGCCAATATACTCGCTTGGCAGGAGGCTGGCCGATTTTTTTTGCCGCGTAGGTTAATGACACCGGCGACAACCTATGCAAATATTATGTACATGTGACGCTTACGGGCTGTGTACCGCACATCAGTAGTGCTACTGCTTGCTTACCTATTGCATAGCTTTGCAAGCAAGAGGTAACGTGGCGTGGTATGTTCTTTTGCTGATAAAACATGTTTCTAGAAGAAATAAGGTTTGTTTACATGGTAAATATTCTAATGCGTAAAAGAAATCCATCTAACACATAGTCAGCATACTTGCCTTAGTAATAATAGAGTAAAAAAAGTATTTCTATAAACGAATATCTGCAATACTATAGGTAAATAATTTATATGGCTCAAACAATTTATCATGATTAATTTGATAGCTGAATATTATGTTATTGGGTTTTAGCCAAATTCCTTTCAGAATTTTACAGATACGAAGTACTTTAAAAATTGAGTTGATTTGCATAAACTTTTTTTCTTTAAAAAAATCGATGGTTTAAAAGATATAGAGATCGGTTTGAGTTTGTTTTGCCAAAAAATGTCTTTAATATGGTAAACACATTTGGTCCGATTCTACGTCCAAACGTGGAGTAATTTTCCACGTTTATTCCCAAGGAAGCATTCCTCTTTTCTGCTTGCTGGTTTCATAAGGAAAGGTCTTTGCACTCCCATTTCCACAGCATTATACAATATGTAAACTAACCGTTAGTATTGGCGGACGCGCGTATTACACATCAAAAAAAGAAAACAATATCATCAACGCGTTAAGAAATCCTCGTGCCTTGCTGCTTGCTCTTCAGCATCAACACGCGGAACCACGGCGCTCACTAAAAGAGAAGATACATAGAGAGAGAGGCGCCTCATCATCATCATTATGACGACATCGTCCTCCTTCCGTTCGGCTTTATTTTTTTTCCCGATCCGCATCTAGTTTTCCTTCTCCATACTGCGCTGTCGTCAGCCGCGATCCAAGCACCGAAATATCGGCGGGCGCGTGTTTTAGCGTGTGCGGTGTGGGCCGCCCGAAATCTTCGTGAAGTGAAAGGATTCCGTCTCTCTTCCTCCCAAGTCTGTTCGCATGCTATCCGTCTCAGTCGGCGCGTACGGTCCGCTTTGGAGAGTGAACCGCAGAGAGAGCGCAATCAATGTGGCCTTGGCCGTTGCGTTGCACGCTGTCTGGGTAATTCAGTCAAGGTTCGGGTGCGTTGAACTCGCTTCCTCGGTTAATTTCGCCCCCTCCGTTCGTGACGGCTGGGGCGTGGCCGCGACACGCTTCGACCAATCGAGGCGGTCCGCGACGCGCAACTATTGGCCGACCGTCGATCTTGTTGTCAGTGACCTCCAACTTCAAAATACGATGAACCCGTCCAAGTTCGCGGCTTTTGCCGCTTCGCCTTCTGTTCAGAGTGCTAAAATATTGTCGGCGTGTACATGTATATGTGCGTGTGTGTGTGTGTTTAGAGTGTTAGTGAACCCTTACTCCCTCTCTCCTACTATATTCTACCTTCGTTTGTTTCTTCAAAGCGGTCGAGAATCGCTTGTCGGTCGCCCTTCAGGTAATACACATCGCCGGAGTCCAGGCCGTTTATTTACTATAACACTGGAAGACTCCGCGTTCAGTACATATTGGGACTTTCACTATCTTCAGTTAGTTCGCAGCATTTGGCGGTGCAGCAGCTCCTCTGCGGCCAGTCTATATTAAAGAGAAGCGCGTGTATATTTTTAAACGTATCTTATCTGGAACGAGAGTGCTCCGTATACAGATAACTACTGCGGTTCCTAATATTATTTTTGACTTTGGACGCGCCGATTATAATACACGCCGTCGCGTATATAAACCAAAATAGACTATTACTATTTCCGACCGGCGTCTGTGATGTTTTTAGTAACAGGTGCATTTTGTGATCTCAATTTTTCCTGAGCTAGGATAAAAAAGGATTATTTAGTACACATACAGTGTATTATTCAATTTTTGTGTGATCTCGTTATTTGGAAACGTCAACTTGTGTGAACATGATTCTGACTCCGGACAGTAGTAATGTGCATAACATCGCACAAATCCCGGAGTCGACGAGTCATCATCAGTACACCGATATAGGGTCGATTAGTTCGACGCAACGTGAACCATCACTAAATTTAGGTAACTTTAATTTTGATTAAAATATATTTTAGTGCGAAAACGAAGTATCAAGAAAAGACAATTAATATCAATTCAAATGCCGGCAAAAAATAGCTTATACAGTAATGTAACGTATTGATACTCTTGAATTAAAACACGCGAAACGTATATCCATCGGCTCCTTTTACTTTCACTGCGGAGCAATATATTAAGTAAGCCTGCTGTCAGCAGGCCTGTTGTTGGTTTTTGAAAGAGAAAGTTCTTGCTGTGTTCGTTGACTCTGCTTTCTCAGAGCGTTGTATGCTTATACGAACATACGCTTCGTTTTAATAACACTGATCTTGCTTTCTATATCTTTTATCCTTACGTTTAGGAGTATTTGAAATTTTACTTGTTAATTATATCATTATTTTTTTTTACAGAATTCGATGGTACCACAGTATTATGTCGCGTTTGTGGCGACAAAGCGTCCGGCTTCCACTATGGTGTTCATTCCTGCGAAGGATGCAAGGTGAGTCCTCTATAAAGCTTTAAAATTCTAATCGAAATTCGGCAAGGTTTCGGTACAAGATCAAAAAGTTAAAATTGTCAGTTTTAAAAACGGAACAGGAAAAACTATAATTCACACATTCGACAAGGAAGCAACCTTGAGAGACCTTAACAAATACAATTAAAACACGGAAGACATTCTATGTGTATAATCGCGTGGAATGTTTTCTCAAAATTTCTAACAGCATTTGCCTTGATATTTTAGCAGTATGCCAATGTCATTTACACGATTAGATTTTACTAGAAAATATGTTGGCCATATGCTCGAAACGAGGTTCCAAGATCACACATGCTCAAAACCTCATTGTGTATATGCCGGAAGCTCAAAACGAAATACGAAACCCCGACCTCCCGCTGCCTAAAATTACGTATAATAATAACGGCCTACCGCAGCAATTTTGCGGAAACTACTCGAAACGGAATAAAAGCGCTCCTTCTCACATATACCAAACCAACCACCACGTAAAAGCTGTATTGTGTAGTTACAGAATGCTTTTTATTTTAAAAATGAGGCTCTTGCGTTTCTACCTGTGCCGCTGCTATTTCTAAATACCAAGAACGCGCGTGTGTGCGTTGTGTATTTGTGCGTGTGGCGCAAAAACTCGGTTGAAGGTCGGTTGAGTCGGGTGTCAGTGGCCACCAGGAGGCGCGCGCGATACACGTAGCTCGCTCCTCTAGTGTGGTGAGGAGGTGGTCCGGGGACCGACTGTTGTGTTGTAAGATGAACGGGCGCGGATGCGCGACGGTGGGACGCGGGAACTGCGGGCACCAAGAAGAAGGAACAACGATTGATAATTAATCTTCCAACATTCGAGAGGGCGGTCATTTATTTGCCAGAAATGTTATTACTATTTGGGTGAATTTTGATCAAACTTTCCAATAATCTATTTCAAATGCGTGTGCAATCTACTTTGCTAATTTTATATTAGCAAAAATAAACGGGGGATTCACCAGAAATTTTTAATTTTGAAGTGTCGTTAAGGTTTCAATACTAAAGTTAAATTACAAAAACAAAATGCTTAGATAATGCTACCACAATACATTATTTTATCAGAACACCAGGAAAAAGAAAGTACAATATGAAACATTTGAAAGCCTCCTTAATTTATTTGCTATTATTAGAGCTACAAAATCGGTTAAATTAGTACATTAGCAGTTTTTTTTTGTGCTGATTAAACTGATGCAATAGACAAACCATAGAACAAGCGTTTAAGAATTAAATTAAATTAAATTTAAAATAACCATGGTAAACTTAAAAATGGACAAAATAAACTTGAAGGAATAATCTTAGTTTTGCCAAAAATTTTGGTACATTAAAATATAAGATTTCAATACCAAACACAAGCAAGCTTTCTTTTGTATTTTAGGCATTCGCGCACGGCATATAGGCAGATATATATTCGATATATTTTTTAAGCAAGCAACATAATAGCACATAATGATCTGAAAATTTTACCTTCGGAACCAATCGTCCTAAAAAAAGAATCTCCACAACATATTTTTCTGTGATTCTATCCGTTCTTCAAGGCCGTACTACCTGCCACGCACCCTTAAAACCCTCAACTCACCCCATTGGGCACCTGCGACCCGCGCGTTTTTACTTTCTACATAACCAGAATTTGGCAACCCCAATTTAAACAACTGCCAACCCCTTCGGAATGTCGGCTTGTTGCGTGTCTCGCCCGTTTCGCTTATCAAGGGTGTGGCGCAAAAAAAAGGAACCAACAACAACTGACAAAGGGAAGGAAGGTAGGAGAACAAACAGCATCATCCCTTCCTTCCACCGTCATCGTATTATCGACAGATGGTTAGTGATAGTTAATTTTTGAAGTGGATTCCTGTGTTTTGTGTTGCTATTCACCGACTGCCTGTATGGACATTTATAGTAAATTATCGGGGATATTATGGGGTGGTTTTTTTTTGTACGTAAACTTCTATATTTTTAAGATGTTATTTGGCAGATGATTTTTTTCTTTGCTTAAAAAAGGTGTGTAGGGATAATGTTTCTTTCAATCCTTCCTTTTTTATTGTGATTTTTACCTGCAGATTTTTTTTTGATTGGGTTATTAAAAAGGGGTTCTCTTTTGTGTGGCACAAAAGGGATGTTTAAATTGGTGTAAAATTCTTTAATAAGTTTTAAAATTTGAAATATATAATTTTTAACCCGATTCTGATACATTTCTAATTAATTTCTGTCATAAAATCATGTTGTTAATGTTATTTATCCCATGCAATAAACCGCGAAGGAACTCGTTAATCACACCAATTTTCAGGAGATATAGTTCGCCGATACGTCGCTTGGTGGCGCGACGGGCGATATCATCATCCGGTGAACGACCGCGCGCTAGCTAGATGAGCGTGCCCGACAGCTCGGGCAGCACGCGAGTGCCCCCTTGCGGATTCCGACGACGACCACGATGTGTTCACCCGTTCGTTCCGTCTAACGGAATATCGCGCGCGCGGTTACTGCACTTTAACCATAGCCAAGTTCTATCTTTACAAACGCGAATACTCACTCGCTCATGCACCAATATCTTTTTACTCATTTCTTTGCGCGTTCGCGTTTGTACGTGGAAGTGAGTGCGCGACGTCGCTGGAGTTTGATGTGCATTCACGCACACGTGTGCAAAAACGAACATGACGTACACATGTTGCTATTCACGCACGTTGCGATGATGCATACGTACATGCATACTGCGTATATCACGCGACAGGTATACGGAAATGCAGCTCTTGCGTGGGACTTTATGACGTTATCGTGGAGGATCGCGCTGCGATGGATTGATTTGCATAATTTACAGGAAAGCATTTGAAATGACCGAAGTTGACCGATTATAACTTGATTTATTGCAACCACGCATGAAAATTCTTTTGAAGAAAGCATAGAGGCACAGTATGTTGCCGGATGGGTCTCACAAGAGGAAAAGCATGTTTATTACAGATTTATGACAGGAAAGATTAATATTTATAATGTTATATTTATTCTCAAGCTCACAGATAATACCAGTCTTTTGAAATAAAGCAAAAGCTTTTAAAGAATATTCTCTTCATAAAGCATCATTATTTTATGTTATTTCACGAAATAAACAGTTGTTAAATAATGTATTTAAAAAAATGTATCAATTTTATTCAACCCTGCAAATGATCTATTTCAAATTCAACTGGAAAACTAAAGTAATTTAAATAATAGTTAGCAGGATATTCGGCAGATAGATATGCTCGTGGATTAAAACAAAAATTAATCATTTGTTGAGAAAATTCTAATTTGTTCAGATTGATGATACGAGATACCGGTCACAAATATATAATATATGTAAGATGATTCGCGATTTACACGTGGCGCTGTTAACTTTGGCAATATGGCGGCTGACAGAGGGGACTTTGTATTGTCTACACTGAAAAACTAGTGTTTCTTTAAGCTGTAATATACAGTTCGAAAGCACGTAAATGGTGTTGTTATTATTGGAAATTAGAAGTTGTATAATTTGGGTTCATATTAGAAACAAGTCCACAAACGAAATTTAAAAACATGCACTTCTTTTCCCTTCCCTGTGTTTCACTCTATCCATCCCTAACATATTTACAGCCTTTCATACACCCTCGAACACAAAAAAATCTTAGATATTACAGTAACATTACAGTAATTATTATAGTAACGGCACACACTTAAGAACGCTCCGGATGGTTTTTCTACACTGTGTTTATTTTACTGCCCCACACTCTTTCTTTACTGAAATATATATTTATTGAAACAAATGTTTCTGGTAATTTAAAAAATGAGTGTTTTAATCATATTATGCATTGACAACGCACACATGTACATGCATGCATAGGTCATCCTTAAAGTTTCGTAATCAATGTTTTCACTGCTGTTGTTTTAAACGTGGTTGTGCTTCACCTACCAACCTAACCTTATTTATCTCCCGATAAATATACAATATACATGGGGCGTTAAAATAAATATAAAGCTATTCACAATGGCCGTTAGTCCACATTTGATACAAAACAAAAATTACCATCAGCGAGAAAGTTTTGATGTCGCTTAGTCAGCGGATAAAGAACGAATTTCCGTTGGCATAAAATCGATCTAGTTTCGTTCTAGTTTCGCTTCGCTCATAACAATAAAAAATAACAAACTCCTTTTTGAGGTTATGTTTCCATTTCTTTGTCTGCCACGCCGTGCGCGCGTTGAACCGAAAGTTCTCGAACGCGCTTAGCACGGTAATAAAAAATTAGAGCGAAGCGAAAAAATTCGAAAATCCAGGTCGCGATTACATGTATCGGGGGGCATTAATAAGCTACCGAAGCGCGCGATACGACTCTCGCCGCCATGAAGCTGACGGGTGGTGGTGGTGGGGAGAAGGCGCGAAAAAATGGATCTATTTGCGGCCCGGTCGAGAGATATATTTATAAAAAAAAATTATTCGGGTCAGTTGCCTCAAATAGTGAACTTCGTATAACGCAGGAATGTATAGTACGGTCGTTGAACTCTCCGCCGCCGAGAGGTGGTTAGATCATGCGCAAAACTGGTCCGTTATCATTGCGAGGTATCCCCACTATACGCTGCCGTCTTCGTCTTCTGTTACTGTGGTGGCGTTGGCGAGCCGTTGCTACTGTTGTTGCTATTCCACCGCTGGAGTCGCGCAACGTCAACGGGTACAACAACCCAGTTTCGGGTACGTTGACCCTCGGCTAGACGGCAGCGCACTTTGTTAAAAACAAAAGCGATTCACACACAAACGCACATGCATGTTCATTGCACTCGCAATATGTGATTGGTTTTACTTACAATATCATTATATGATTTGAACATTAGGTTGGATGACAAATGCTTTAGAGATGGGGAAAGTAATACAAAAAAAAATTTCGAAAACTATTTGATGAGAATACTCATACGATTTCGAAAGAGAGCTTAAATTAAAGATTTGTCCCCTCGTGGTACACCCGTTTCATTTTTCCAATCTATTTTGTATTTTAACTTTAAATAATTGTTATCTATCCTACCAAACAATGCCGGGTGTTCACAAATTTCGGGGCACTATTGCTAACTTTCTTATTAATAATACTACAGATTCGGTTAAATTAGCAATGATTCAGTGTTTTCAGTGTTGATTAAAGCGCAATTGAGAAAAAAGCAATTGAATGATGCGTTTTTTAGATAATTTAAAATTTAGTATTTTCTTTTAAATTGAACATCCTGTATATTTTTCAATATTTGGAAAGACAATATAATATTTAATTTAAAAGCCCTAGCACACTTTTGCCCTAATATGAATACTCAAAAAATTAGGAGGGATTTTATTTTAATACGCGTAATACAGTTTTCTTGCATTAAAAATCGCAGTAGGCTTGGTTTGTCTCAAACGAAAACAAACAATGCAATTCTA
>JARFOC010000148.1:347266-387463 GCA_031763485.1 Osmoderma eremita
AATACTAAATTTTAAATTACCTTAAAAACGCATCATTCAATTGCTTTTTTCTCAATTGCACCTTAATCAACACTGAATCATTGCTAATTTTACCGAATCTGTAGCATTAATAATAAGGAAGTTAGCAATAGTGCCCCGAAATTTTTGAACACCCTGTATATCAGATCACTCCATAACTTCACGGAAAAAAAATTAGTTTGGAACGTGTTTCGTGAATACGTGTATCATATTAATAATTTTGTTGTGAGATGAGAGATGATTCGATATATTTGTTTACTATGCACAAGTGGAGTTCAGCTATCTTTTATGGATGATGTTAAAACTACCTGCAACTTGCGCTGATGATGAGTTAGCCGGTTTATTTTATTGCGGATTGGGACTCCTGATGTGTACCCATAAATAATAAAAGGGAACTACTTTGTTTCAAGATTACCTATCCACCTCATGTGTGCAAAGTATATGTAAAAATAGACTATTCATAAGTTCTTTGTTATTGATTTTTGAGCTTTAAAAAGACGTCCAGTATAAGCGTGCTCTATTAATATTGATAGAACGCATATTCTAGCATCTCTGTTGCACATAAAGAAGAAATAAGAAAGGATGTTATCGAATCACCCGAAACTGGGAGATCCAACCACGCATCTCGCATGACACGTGTGTGTGTCGCACGCACCTATTCCGTTTGGAGCGCGGCGCTAATGCGGCGCTCCGATCGAAGGCATGAAACCAAGAGTGAGTCGAATATTACCGGGGATTTTGACCTCGTTTTCTGCACGATTTTACTACGAAGTTCATCGAACTGGCGTGACCTTTAGCGGAGGGAGTAGGAGGTGGATGGAGGGCCCAATGACGGTGGGTTATATTAACGCAGCATCGACGTCCGCCCGCGTAAGCGTGGCGTATTGTTGCAGCGTATTGCATAAATTCGAAAATTGGTCCCCGTTTATTTCTGGACTGGAGGGAATAATCGTCCGTTGTATTTTTAGATCGTGATGTTCTTGCTGACGTGGCGTTATAATCGTTGGGTCTTCTTGTTGATTGTTTAAGCTCCTTCCGTTCCTTGTATGGATATATCGTTATTTTGGTTCAGATAAATAATTTTTACGCCAACGTTATGTATTACTTTAATAATTAAAGCTTAATAATTACTTTAATAATTAGGTATTCTATTTTGATTGATTCCCCAATGTTCGTTTTTTCTGCTTGATAGTCATAACAGATTATAGTTTAAGATACATTTCCTTCTCCTTCTCTTGTTTCTTTATCGCAAAAAAATATAATTTCGCGTAGTGTTGTCGTGTATTGCTCCAACGTAATTCTGAAGGATTATGCAAATCGGCCAACGACACATAACAGAAACACGCGAATCGAAACGAGATCTGTGGTACCCGTATAGCACTACTGGTGGCAAGCCGCGCGTTTTAAAAAGGCAACGCAAGTCACGTTTCACGTAGCGAGCGAGCGTTGCCTCCATCGTGTAATAACTAACCTAGGTCAATGGATCCTCGATTAATTTTAGTCCACATTTACACGCATAGACGTACACATACGTAGAGGGAGGGAGAACGATAAAGAAAGGGATACAACGTACAGAACGGCGCGACACAACAACAGCGCCGAAGTCGAGCAATCTCGTAACAGCCGCTGTTGCGAATGTTTGAGCTATTTGGTCGAATGTTTTCGTGTTACGCAACAAGAATACGATAAAATAATAAATGGCTACTAATAAACAATAACAAATAATTCGCAGTAAGAATATAAAAATAATTGCAGGAGGATACTGGCTGCAATTTTATTATCGGTAAAAATTTATTCTGATGTAATCCCGTGATGCAACGACTAGAGGAATGAACACGTTACGACTTTTCCTATGCTCGTTCTCGAGCCTTTCTCTTTTTGCACAATACAAAATACAGCCTTGGACAAAAAGACAAAGCAAATGAATTGCGTCTTAAATATAACAAATAATTGCTCAACAATAAAAAAAAATGTTTTAGTGTAAGTCGTACTAGGTATTTCGTAAAATGCAATGTAATATGTATAAATTAAATGTGTTTATAGAGATGTACAGTGGAGTATGATTTAAAACAAAATGCAATCTATTGCTAGTCTTAGTTCTTTGTTTGCTAACAATAAGTACAATAATATTTTAAGACACGCATTCGGTTTTGTGCAGTGGTTTAAATAATTAATTGGTTATATTTTTACCTACAGCTTTTGATCAAGACACTTATTATAAATATTGTGATATGCGATATTTATCTCAAAGTACAAAAACACTGAAAACATAAATGTTTAATATATTTCTCTTTATCTAAAACGCAACACCCAAATCATTTTAGCCGTGACTGTATCTATCTATGTGCACATATAATAAATGTAGCGTCCAATATTCTAGTATTACACATATCTGCAGTTACTGACAATTTAAGTACGGAAATTCTTGTCGTCAGGACATTACCTAGTTGAAATATTTACTTTTTTTAAAATCTCCTCCGGATTTCGTTGCTATTACTCGCTAGTACGGTTGAACGCGCTACGTTGTTGAGGTAGGTAGCCCAAGCCGTCGGTAGTGCGGTCGTGTAGGAGTATATAAGAAGAAAGAGGCCGCCGCTCGTGACGCAATACTAGACGGTCGGTGACGTCAGAACATTCGAGAATTTCAATCACACCTTTGTGCGGTGTGAGGTGAGACAAAAAGCCTTTGACCGAGCAATTTAGTTGTTTACTACCGCACATCAGTGGCGTACAGCGCTCGCGCCGGTCGTCGACCCCAGGCGCGAACGCAGCAACGCGCGGCGATTGAATCATCATTTTCTTTCTTTCATCACGACACGTGAATATGTAAAATACTACTTTAGCGGATCAGTGTGCTGTTGCGTGAGCGCTCCATTTATTTTTTATATATATTTGCATTTATATTTAGTCCAGCCTATATTAGTAATTATATGTACGAGGGGGACCACATATTTCCTCGTAATATCCGTGAGTGTGCGTCCCCATTGTTTGTTTAATAATTCGGGCGTTGTAACGGGTTATTGGTCTTCCGAGAAACTATTGTTGCTGCGTGAAAAATTTATTTCGTAATAGCTCCCATCTATCTTTTATTATTTGCCGTTATTCGTTCTATCCGTCTTGGTATAAACAAAATAGTGCGTATAAAGCAATCACAACAGCTAAACTACGTCTACGGCAATCCACGATTGTAGTTTCTTTCTTTTGTTTGTAGTTTACCCATTGGGCACTGTTTGTTTTTATTTGTACGAAAGAAAAGTGGGCCACGCACTAAAAAGCCATTCTTACGGACGTTGATCTTTCATTTTACGCAAACTAAGCTCAAACTAAAAATTCCTATAATCTTATTTCGACTAGATTCTAATTCTAGGAACATTTTCGGGTAGTGACGTTAATGCGGAATGTGGAACAAATTTATTATTTATCAGCTTTGTGTATTGATTTATCACTTAGAGTGATTTTGAATAAATAATAATTACACAATAAATAAATAAAATCCGAATGTTGTGAAAACCCAAGGATTTTTCTATTTTGCCCTTGCTTTTATTATCTGTTTGAAATTAATTAAATTTTTTTAGTTGTCTATTTAATTTAACTTTGTTTTAATAGATCATCTTGCATTAAATTTTTAGGCCAGATTTGAATTCAACAATAATAAAGAGAATGCATTGGTGGAGCGAAAATCTTTTGGCAAAACAGAAAATAAATATTGAAAAACGTACGATTGGGTTGAGTTCGCGGTTAAAGCACTAATTTTGTTTTATTTATATTTCACTGAAAAGTTACATATTCTCTAAGAAGTGAAACGAATTTAGTATTACACCTTACATGAATTTTTAAAAATATTTTGAAAATGTATATACATGCGTATACAGCGTGTTCCAAATAGAGTAGATTACCGCAGGGGTTTTTTAAAATTATTTAACATAGATATTTGCATAAATTAAATAATAATCAATAAAAATCAATTCTTTTATTAACTTTTATTTGGATATAGGTTGTGATAGATTTTCGAAAAGAGAAAGAAAAATGTTACTTAACCGTGTGAAAATCCAATATGGCGTCCATTTAAAATAAGAAAGTTGTTACCAATATCTTCGAAACCGCCAGGTTAAAATTTATTTTGTCGTCAGTTATAAGTATCCCTAATTTAATAACTAACTTTCATATGAAAAAATTTCCCATATCTTCTGTAATTCCAAAGATATTTTACTTTAAAAAAATGGAAATTTTCAGTTTTTCTTCAGATAATTTTCAAACTCTTCCGAATTAAAAAAAAATTATCAATGGAATCTGAATCAGCACTAAAAGCTGCATAACTTTGTCGATTTAAACAAATCTCTATGTTCAATAATAATAAAGAGATACCCATGGTAACCTATTCTTTTTGGGACTTACTGTATACCTACACAACTTCTAACATCTTAGTTAATTAAAACATTATCATTCTCGTCAAATGAGTATGACGTCATACTTCTTCTATTCGAGAATTTGGTTCAATATAGTTTTAAAAACAATGCGTCAGTGTTCGGGATTTTCTCGGGGCAATCAACTGTGACGAATGTAGAGCAAAAAAAGTACATCGAATTTCCCAGTCCGATTTCATCGGGCACCTTCGCCTATGTAGGTGAGATTGGTAGAGAACACAGTCCAGCGGTCCCAGAACAACCACAATAAGCACGACAATAGTCGCACTGCTAAACGCATGCAATTGGTGGGAGTTCACTGACCCTAGCGTCTATCTGATATATTCCCCAACGGTCATTGGCCCCGCTTCCATGCAAATACCTGCTTGAAATTTAGAAAATCAATTATCACACCTCGAAATTTTCCCCCACCAGACACACGATTTGCTCGGTCGAGTTCGAATAATTCCCCTCTGTTCTCATCGACGTGCGTGCATTGTTATCTATTAGGCACCTACGGGTAGATAGGTGGCACCGCCATTATCAATCATCGTCATCGTTCATCGTTATAAATATCTTACGCGAAAAGAAACGAGAAAAGAGATCATAAAAAATCGACTATCTTCGTTTGTTGCTAGACCAACTACATTAAAAAATCAAACAAAATACCTGTATTGTTCGATAGAAGCGGAGCACACTGTATCGTGCCCGTTATTAGGGTTTTTAGCAAGTGACGAAACGTACTAGTCGCGTCTCTGTCGCTCCCGCAGCGAGCGTGCTACGTTGAAAAGAGAGCTAGACTTTTACTTTCAAGTGAACTGGCCTCGCTAGAGCACTTTGGTGGGTTAACAACCGACAAGTAGGTCATCTGGCAAACTGTTGGTGAACTCGCTTACTGGGTTCAGTGTTCTCTTGGATATCGTCGCGTATAGACGTATTACAATACGATACGTATATATATACACACATATTTGTATAACCTTATCACGATTGGTATCCGTATATATACATACTGTTTAAAAGACACATGTGTTTGTTACTTGGAAATAAAATAGTGCTTGAAAAAATTTTGAATAATAATATGTGCGGAGTATTTTTCAATTAATTTACAAATATTTACTCGATAAACATTTTTAAAAAAATAACAAAACCAATCATTAAAAGAATGATGGCTGTGCTGAATTGTACCGAATCTCTTGTGCCAGAACCTAAAGATCATAAATGTAGCGAGGAAGAAGCGAGTAGCTCAGGTTGTGACAGTGGTGATGATTGTCCACAGGGCTTCTTCAGGCGCAGCATCCAACAGAAGATCCAATATAGACCGTGCACGAAGAACCAGCAATGCTCAATACTCCGTATCAACAGAAATCGCTGCCAATATTGTAGACTGAAGAAATGCATCGCCGTAGGCATGAGCCGAGACGGTAAGTTCTTACTTTTTCAACTTACAATTTTATTTGTGTATCAAGCGAAAGAAAAGGAACTAATGCGAAGAGAAAAATTACAATATGTCTCATTTGACAGAGAGGACGAAAATTTTAAAAACTTAGGAAGTCCGTTAAAAAGATATTTGTTCGGGAGACAAAAATTAGTATAATAATGTTAATGTTCTCGTGTAAATTACCCTACAAATTTTGGCAAAAGTTGCTTATTTTGTTTTTGTTAGAGTATTAAAACAATATTTTTTAAATACACAATCTCATTTCTTTTATGATCTTCTTTGTTCTTTCTTTTTACATTTTTACGTAATCATAAATTAACTTGGCCCTATTCATAAGTATATAAAGAACAAAGACATAACCTCTAAATTATACGGGAGCCATTATTTTCTTTATGTTACCATCTTTCTAATATGTAGATGCCGTAAATCAATCAGAATGTACTTTAAACGAAACTCTTATGTAATACATTTATATGTATCTCCATAACTTTACTTTTATCGTCGTAGATTAAGATAATAAATCAATGTGCATGTGCATGTCCCAGTTAAATAGGACAAATTGGTCCCTCTCGATGTGTCCCTAAAGTGCGCGCGTATAGATATAAAGCTATACGGTGCATGTATGTATATATAGCGTTTATGTCGTACGTGACACACGAATCATACGTATATATAGGACAAATCTGGGCGAGGTGAATGACCTGCTATATGTAACGGATTGCTTAGTTCGAGAAAGTTCACGAAGTTGAATGACCCCATGCTTGCAATACTAGGTCAATTCTATCCCCGACGCAATGGAAAACGGCGCAGCATAGCAAGCAACATACAGCAGTAGCGGTAACCGTTCTATACGCTTGCAGGGAATGCGTATTTATCGGCCCGTAATAATAGTAATAATAATAACAATGCTACAGATACGTTTGAACGTATACACAAGATATTCGAAAGTTAAATGTAACATTCTCCATCTCGTTCGTGCCAATGTGATTTGAGCCGATGGCTCTCTCTCTCATTGGTCGCTTGCATAATCCCACCCGTAACAGCGGCGCTTTTAAAACTATGTTGAGGTCGACCACCACGCCAAACAAGAGAGGCTTACGTAGTGACTGTACGTTATTATTGCGAGAGAACGCGGCAAATAGAGTAACACCCGGCGCGGACGCCATTTTTGCGAGTCCGCCTCCAAGTTGTTGCTAGTGAATCTTCGCAACAGGAGTATTCCCGTCTCTATCTTAATGACACTCGAAGTAAATTATCCATCCAGCAGTTCCCAATACCTCGAAATTTCATCTGACTGCACTAAAGTGAATCATTCTTGTTTACTTAACACAATGGTCGCAATTCTTGCACTGGCCCTGTTGTTTTCGAGTTGAAATTTCTTTTGCTGCTTCCCAGATTTATGTTACGTTTGATCACTATTGATATAGAAAGATACTTTTTTAAATAAATTTAAATAAAAAATAATTGAAAATTTTATTTTATAAAAAACAAAGAAAACCGAAGAAATATTTAGTAACAACCACTTTTATAGTTTCAAAATCTCAAGTTTTAGTTATAAGTAATGATAATTAACGAAATCAATTTTATAATATAATAAATATTTTGGGCAACCATTGTTATCTTTTCCGAAGATTTTTATTTCCTTCGCCCTCATTTCTTTCAATTTTCTTTATCGTCTTCTCCTAAAATTTGCAACATTTTTATACCTCATTTAGATTTATTCAAGTACTGATACATTAATTCGTTTTTGTAAGTATTCAGCTTAACCTCTGCTTCCTTATTTCGTGACTGTTATTTGATCACAAATTACTATTGTGTAGTATTTCTATTTTCTATTTCTATTTTCTTTCATTTCAGATTGGATTGTAACATGACACTTCCTCTATACATGCGTGTTATTTACCTAACCGAACACTTTCCATTTTCTAATTTACCTTAAGGCAAATTTCTATTGGCCGTCAATGTGCCGGCAATACTGAAATTTTAACCAAAATCTTTATAGTGTAATCGAATGCTTGATCAATATATACTTGTAGTGTTTTGTTTGATAAAATTAGTTTCACTTTACGCGTACAAAATATCTTAATACATTCACCTGTGGAGGTTCAAATGACTCCTATGCGTAACTCATCTATCACCGATAGAAAGTTAACTTGTATTTTATTTGCCGTTCGCGCATGCCTTTGCTCCCATTTCACTTCACTCTCTTGCGGTGGGCCTCCCTCTCTTTCTCTCTTCTCCACTTAAAATTTACGCGCGAAGTCGCCTGTCCCCCTTTTCCCGCCGAGTTCGCTGACTGGGACTCTGTTTCGTAATACAGCGCGTGAATTTCTTCTGATCGTAATTGCGATCACCTCTTGTTTTCGTGCCACGAGTGAAATTCCTTTTGACGCGCTGTGTTAGCGTCAGTGATAGCGGTCGATGACTTCGATTTTTTTTCATTTCACCCGAGTGTGTGTTTATATTAGAATCACTTTCTAATGTGTAGATGTTAGAGAAATTTTCGCCGCAGTTTTACCTCTGTGGGGGGTATTGGGGTTCTTTCGCTTTCTTTCATAACCGACTCTCATTAAGAGAGATGCGAAATTTGGGTCGTCGCTTCATTTATTACGATGGTTACGCAAGTACTACGAGAAAAAGAAAAACAACACTTAGAAATCGTTGGTATTTATCTATGTATGTACCTTGTAGGAAATGAAATACGCGTTAGAAATATGACGTCGTAAATAATTGTAAATTATTTGTTATTTTCATAAGAGGTTGGCCAATATTTGGGATTCAATACCAATTCCTATGTAATAGAAATAATGACTAGTTACAATTGCAAATATGCGATAGTGTAAGCCACCACAGAAATTCCTTTTTTTATTATTATTAAAGCTGCTTTGTATACGTGACATCTTACACCCGTGTTTTTAAAATGATTTGATACAAGTTGTGATCGTTAACCACTCTAATTATTGTTTCACTTTTCCAATAAATATTTACAGTAGCCTATAATCATTAACAATACCGTATAGAACCAATTAATTACTTTAGAAGAATACTGTTTTCATCGCATTCTGTAAAGCCAATTCTAGCTTCGGAGTTCGTATACGAGTTAAGTGGCGACCCCTATCGGCACGACGCCGCATCACGGCGTCGCCAGGCGTCTGCGCTGCGAACCCGGTACAGGGCACGCATGCACGGGTCAACAGCCCACGCCGAAACCAAAACAGTTGGTGAAAAACAACTGGGCCAGCGGAGGTTATAGTTCCGTTTTCCACTCCAATCAATACCTTATCTGCCCTCGCCGCCCGTGCAATCCCTACGCGATTACGCCGGGAATGGATTCGCCCGCGGTGGTGGGTTGATGGCGGAAATTTGCCCTACTACCGTATTCATACTTCCCGAGATGCTTTATTTATTGCGGCGGCGAAATTAGCAGGGCATTAATGGAAATCCATGAGTTGGTTATTATAATTATACACACATATTACCATCAATACGTATATGATAATGATATTTTGACATTATATAGGTACAGGTGTTCAGCTAGAAAGTAAACCCACGTGATATATTTTGAATATGCAACCAATATTACAAATTGATAATAATTAGCCTCAAAAAATCATTATGATGTTCTACAGCTATCAGCTAGGTTATACTTTAATTAAATAAACAGATTTGCCTAAAGTTTATTGAATGAACGGTTTTTATTTTTAATACTTTTAGTATTTAAATTATTAATTATCATTTTTTAACAAAAACCAATACCACTAGCACGCCTTTTGTACTTTATACGTAAATAATTTTGGTGAGAAAATATTGTACCGTATTTATTCTAATAAGCGCCGCCGCGTTTAAAAGAGGTGCTGCATTTATTAGAGTGAGGCGTTTATTTCGAATCAAACCAAATCTTCACTTTTATTCTTTATTATTTATTCTTGCTACCCATCTCAAAATAATTGTATTGTAACAAAACGACATCGTTTTAGCATCACCTACGGAATTCTATCTCAATGTGGTTAACGGAGATTCCCCCACCTACTTGACGTTGATTGTGCCCACTTTGGAAAAGGTGCGACGTTTATTTCATTCGGCATTATTTTATTGCTGCGTCTATTAGAATGCGGCGGTATTGGAATAGCGGCGCCAATTAGAATAAATACGGTAGTTATTATCTACCTCTTTTGATATATGCAAGTAACATTACACTAGCCAAGCGGGTTTGGTTTCTATACGAAGACCCTGTATATGATTTTTTTATTACTATTGCAATGCAGTAACGGGCGTAAATAATTAAGTAAAAGTCAACAATAATTATTGGAATATACACTATAGGTCATAATTGTTTGGCCGTGACAAAGGAAAAATATTGAATATTTTGTTTTAATAAAATGTTTAATAAATTATCTAATCAACTTTCCTTTAACTTATAGGTAGATACCACTGCAAAAGTGTATCTCAAAAATATATTTTGACAATAATTATTGACAGATGGTGTACATTTTTCCTTTCTGGTTACCTTGATATCCATAGTTCTTAATTTAATAGAATTATTGTTACATTAAGTCAATAGACGAGGTAATGTTCAGATTGTAATGAATATATCTACGTAAAAGCGAAAGGAATCAGTCTATACTGAATTTTCGAAAGCAAAAATTTCAATAATATACTCAGCTTTGATTTCAATATTTCTCAGAAAGTATATCACGCATTCAAAAAAGTTCTTCATATTAACTTACTTTAAGTGCTATTATTAAGCAAGTATCTTAACTTTACACAAATAAGTTAAATTTCTGATATTAAATATTTCAAACTGAAGAACTAGAATTACTGCTGGGAAAAGTTCTTAATGTACAATGCGATTTATTCTGTTTTTGGGTTGAAATTTATAACAGCATTTTTTGCACTTCTCCTGGGGCGAGTTTATTTCTTTCTTGTATTATTTAAAATAGTAGGCTAAATTCAAATTGTATTGAAGAATTCATCAAGTTGTATATTATATAAATAACTTTTATTTAGGCAAAAAGAGTCTATACACGCCCTAATACCCAGTGGCGGGTAGTAGGGGGTTGCAGGGTAGGCACTGCACACCGAAATATAAATAAAAAAAATTGAGACAATTTATTTATTTTTAATAATCATAATAATAATAAATGTTCAACGTTTGCGGCTACTGCTGCCCACTCATTAAATATAATAATAACAATGTTCAGAGTGTGTGGCTACCGCTGCTCGTCCATTAAACGTACTCACAAGCCGCCGCTGCTAATACCATTTTTATTAAGGAAATTCACTGCATGAGAAGTTAGGTTTAACGTAAAATATAAAAAAAACCGTATCTTCGTGAACAACAAAATTGAGGTTGGACTTAATAATAACAACGATTTACATTTACATTCTTGTTCCTCCAGGTATTAAAATCACGAGGCGATTAAATACGGGTAATAATGGTAGTAGCGATAATATCGCATTTGGAAACCCTACATTATGGGTTCGATATAAAGACGTGAAATACTATATCTGTAGTGAGCCCCTGATGATGCGGCAACCAATCCAGCACCTGCGTACCGCAAAAACAGCTCACATAATACGACAACGAAAGCTATCAAAACGAAAGAAAAAAACTTTCGATTCTGTTCTAATTTTAATCGTTCTCTCGCCATCGTCGCTGATATCGGCTACTTTCACGCAGAGTGAGCGAGCGAAGACGTTGCACGCGTTAGTAAATGAATACCAGCGACGTGGGACTGTGAGGAAAGAAAAAGGCGAACGCCGCCGCGCGCTAGAAGGCATAAATTAAAATGCGCATTATCTCCTAAACGGTTAAATAAATCTCGGAACGCGCGCGCGCGCCTCGCGTCAATGCTAGGCGCTGCGCGCGATAACAGGAGCGAGACAGACGCAGCAGCAGCAGCGACCTTCGCGGATCGCTAGCGTATCGGCCACCCTGAACCGCGCGCGTCAGCACCGTTCCGAATCCCAAGTTCAAGGGTGTCCGAGGGGAAGTTCGACCGTTGTTCGTTCGTTCGCTTCGACGAGCGGGGAATACTGGTGGTGGGGAGGCGGCCGGCAGCACATAGCCCCGACAGGCGCGCGTGTGTGTGTATGGGATGAAAAGGAGGGGAGTCACATTCACCGTCACCGCGCGAGGCTGCTTTCGATATTCCGTAGCGCGCTACGCGATATTGCTGTTAAACGCGTTGCATGTGCTGGAGGTTAGTTTAGTCGGGAATGCCAGGTCGTTCGTGCACTTCTAGCAGCCCGATTTTGCGACATTATTACCAACATTTACAACGATATCAACAACAACAGGATCGGCAGAGCGATTGTAGAATTAGCAGTAGTAGTAATAGTAGCAGCAACAGCTCTGGCAGCCGTTATAGCTACTATTACACGGAGGCGCCTTATGTTGTGAATAGTGAAAGTGGTTACGAGAATCGCGGAAGAAAAATGTGCGAGGAACTGCCGATACTCAAGGGGATTCTTAATGGGAACGTTAAATACCATAACGCACGTATGTGTCTGAAGAATTAAAAAAATGCTTTATCACGAGAAAGAAGGTTAATTAATATATTCACCACTTAAATGAATCTGTCCATTTAAAATGAGTCATTGTAGAGTGTGATTCAATTAAATATTTTTTTGTGAAAAATCATTGTTTCAAAGATACCTAATTATACATATATATTTTATCCTTCTTTCAAATTAACAAGCACAAAAACAAAACACTAAATACAATATATCCCATTTCACGAAAGTCTTACAATTCTATTATCTATAAAATATAAAAATCATATATCCCGCAAGCTGTCAATCAAAAGTACTGCCGCACCATCAGACATCAACCTCATGCTGTATTTGATTGATCGATCGATTGGCCCAAAAGCACTTTCTCCTTCTTCATTTCATTATCACCGCCGTAGTAATAAAGTCCGCACGTATAATTTTTTTTCGCTGACTAGGGCTATAACGTAACGTACGCGAGACAGATGTATGGCAGCTGTTATTGGCGCGAACACAGCACCTGGTGCGCCGTATACTCTCTGTTGCTGGTCGTTGTCCTCCCGAAAAAAGGGGTTAAGTAAGTGCGGCCCCTACGGTTATTTTTTTATATGTATGCACTCTTGTATTATCGCGAAATGTTGCGTGCGGGGTCGATTAACTGAATTTTCGAGGGCGCAGATGGGGCCGTTAAATGCGGGACGCGTCTTTCGCGTGTGTTTTGATTAACGCCGCGGGGTACGTACGACAAAACTCGTATGCGCTTGTTTGTTTCTATTAACCTAGAAAAGAAAACGCTTTGGAATTAATTTAATCAAGTTCCTCGCTTGGGTATACATACATATGTATCAATATAGTTTGTAGAATCCTTTTTTTTTGTTTTCTATTAGTAAATTAATTAGTTGAGAAACCTTTCGACTTTGATTAGACATATAATAATTATTGCTATGAAGTTTGTTTATTAATTAATTTATATGATGAAAATGCGAAATGATATCGCGCGTTATCTTTCTTCTAGATTTTAATTTGTATTGGCTGTTTCACCAACTATTAAAAATAGACCACAAAAACCATTTTCCTTTTCTCTCGCACGATGATATTCACAATGTACAAATTCATATTATAATCTGTGGCCTAATTGCATAACATTAACATTACTTTTTCTTCTCCCCTTTACAGCTGTGAGATTCGGCCGGGTGCCCAAGAGAGAAAAGGCTCGAATACTGGCTGCTATGCAGCAGAGCTCGAACTCGAGGTCTCTGGAGAAAGCCGTCACAGCCGAACTCGAAGACGAACAAAGGCTGCTCGCGACGGTAGTCAGAGCGCACATCGACACTTGCGATTTCACCAGAGACAAAGTAGAGCCAATGCTGGCCAGGGCGAGGGAGCAGCCATCGTACACAGCTTGCCCGCCTACTTTGGTAAGTTGAATATTCCGGACGGATAACGTCTTTTTTTCTTTCGAGAGAGTCGCCACGACGCGTATCGGATGTCGCCACCGAGACAGAGCCAATGCACCCTAAATAACAAACTACGGTTGCCACGGTTAGGTCGGTTTAAATACGAGGGGTCGAAGTACTCAGGAACCTCTTTTTTGTAACGGAAGGAAACCATGTTAGACACAAACGAAAACGTATCGCCAGACCTGTTGACCTTGTCGGACTATCGCGATATATGTATATACATCGCCATATACATATATATACGGCGAGGGGTAAACGGAAATAATCAAGGTTTTCAGGTGGAGACATGCCCTGTGGACAAAGAGTAAAATAACCAGCCGCAGAACAAATGCAGGGCATACATCCCATCTGCTTGCTCGTTTGTAAAACTAGTACACGCTGCAGGGTCGCCCTATCGAAATAACTAGGTTTTATTTTGCGGTTTTCCGATACCGTTTTGGGAATTAGTTCCGAGACGCACGATAATAAAGTGTATTAGATTTGCGCGCCGCTTCCAATTTTCCAAAACGCACAAAATCCGATGCGAAGTTATCGGGGGCTGGAGGGGGAACCGTCGACCTTGAGGCTAAAACCGACGACGATAACGTGCTTTTACGTTTTATATATATGCATACTCCTCCTTGTAACATACACTCCGACAAACACGTATTGATCGCAATATTTCTTTGGCCTTGGCTGAGCGCGACCGTTGAAAGGTCACCCGATTCTGATTTTAGCTCGTCTCCGCTTACATAATGTAGCGTCGTCATTACGCGTGTCCGATAAACTCTCCTTCCCCAAATCACTCGTCACCATTATTTTTTTCTCAACTTTCTCAATGTATATTTTGAAGGTACCATTTTCTTTTGTTACAGGCGTGTCCGTTAAATCCAAATCCGCAACCTCTCACCGGTCAACAAGAGCTTCTACAGGACTTTTCGAAGAGGTTTTCGCCCGCCATCCGCGGCGTGGTTGAGTTCGCGAAACGGATACCAGGATTTTCTTTGCTTGCACAAGATGATCAAGTCACGCTGTTAAAGGCGGGTGTCTTCGAGGTACTGCTCGTCCGTTTAGCGTGTATGTTTGATGCCCAAACCGCTAGTATGGTTTGTTTGAATGGTCAAGTGTTGAAACGCGACGCGATTCACAACAGTTCGAATGCTCGCTTCCTTATGGATTCTATGTTCGATTTTGCGGAGAGGATGAACTCATTACGCTTGTCCGATGCGGAAATCGGTCTGTTCTGCTCGGTGGTAGTTATTGCGGCGGATAGACCCGGTTTGCGTAACACGGAATTGATTGAAAAAATGCAAAACAAATTAAAAGCATCTCTGCAAGCGGTTGTCAATCAAAATCACCCTGGTCAGACTGATATATTGCATGAATTAATGAAGAAGGTGCCCGATCTCCGTACGTTAAATACTCTGCACTCTGAGAAGTTGCTCGCTTTCAAAATGACCGAACAACAGCAAATGATGCAGCAACAGCAACAGTCATGGGGATCTCCCATTGAGGAGGAGAGCAGCAGTAAAAGCCCTGCTGCTTCCTCGTGGTCATCCTCGTCAGATGTTACCATGGATGAAGCTAAGAGTCCCTTAGGTTCAGTTTCCAGTACTGAAAGTATGTGCTCCGGTGAGATGGTGAACATCAATGATTACCACCACCATCACCAGCAGGCACATCATGTTAGTACCAACGTGACTAATGCGCCGCTATTAGCAGCGACATTATCTGGCGGAATCTGTCCGCATAGACACAGGGCGAATTCCGGTTCGACATCATCCTCTGGCGACGATGAATTAGCCGCCACATCTCATTTAATACATAATGGTCTCACGATAACTCCGGTCTCGAAGCCCCAATTATCCAGATTTAGGAAATTGGATTCTCCTAGCGATAGTGGTATAGAATCAGGAACAGAAAAATTAGATAAGCCGAGTGCACCTACTTCGGTCTGCTCAAGTCCACGTTCCTCAGTTGAAGATCATCATATCGTAGAAGATATGCCTGTGTTGAAAAGAGTGTTACAAGCGCCACCTCTGTACGACACAAATTCTTTAATGGATGAAGCGTATAAGCCACATAAAAAATTCAGGGCGCTGAGGAATAAGGATTCAGCTGAGGCTGAACCTATTGTAGTGGTGTCGCAGTCGTCACAATTGCATAACCAATTAACGACCCCTACTACCCACACCTCCTCGTCCTTATCGAGTACGCACTCCACCCTAGCAAAAAGTTTAATGGAAGGACCGAGGATGACGGCGGAACAAATGAAACGCACCGATATCATTCACAACTTTATCATGCGAGGTGAGCCATCACCCCACGTATCTGCAGCTCCCACTGCATGCCCGTACAAGACAACAGGATCTCTTCTACAACCAGCCTGGGCGACCAGTGTTATAACCACGACGTCCAGACAGCAATCTCAAATCTTAACTAGTACCCCAACACCCCCTCCCCAAACCCAGCAGCAGCAGCAACAACAACAACTTACACCACCTATCTCCCAAAACCAAACGGACTATACACGAGTGTATATACATCCTCAATCACCCCATTCCACATCCCCAGCCCCTCCACAAATGCGCTCGTCGGTGTCGCCTTCTTCGACGTTACTGAGTCTAGGGCCTAAAATCGAATTGCAGTTGGAGATACCGGATTCCCAGCAGCCACTAAATCTCTCGAAGAAGTCACCGAGCCCGTCACCCAGACCGCTTAGAGTGGTGAAGTTAGAAGTGTAAGTAAGACAGACACAAAAAAGAAATAATGAACCGAGCATGGACAATAATAATAATAATTATGATTAAAAGCAAGCAAAAAACATGTTTTTAGTACAAAGTGGAGTGACTATTATTGTATAGGGTTTTTAAATAGTGACTGTTGTTGTTTGTCGTATGTTTTGGGACCGTCGACTTTTCCGGTGACGTTCTATGATCGTATTATAAAAAACCAAATAATTTATTATTATATATTGAATGTGTAACGATATAAGATAAAAAAATATCCCATGAACCTTGTCCATTACTCTAAATATCTCCTCTCCGACTTATCACATCTCTCCCGTACAGTTGTAATTATAGCATACCACCTATGTATAAAACAACTTCCGCCATTACCAGCGTTGACGTGGACAGCCTGTATATAGCCGACCAATCCCATAGTTCACGGACTGGCGCAAAAAACCTATCTCTTAGTTAAGGATAAAAACAATCACTAATTTAATGGCTATTATTATTATAATTATGATTAATGTACATGAGTATTTATGATTAATTTGTGAAATACCGATATTGATTTACAAAAAGGACATCGAGAAAACATGTTGGTAAAACAGAAAGCAACATAATTGAAAGCTAATAACTTGGCATCAGCACCAATCCTATATAATATAAATATTATACATAATAAATAAATTTATTAGATTATTATTATTAATATATGTGATACATTTCTTTGTAGGAATACAATTTTTTGTGTATATATACTTGTGTTTTACGTATCTCAGTTTGTAAAAAAAGTTAAACAACAAAAAAATTCTCGGTTACACATGTTCCATTATCATCGTCATCATTATCTTCACCACCACCACAATTATCATTTTCATTGTCATTATAGCGTGTTGTATCATCACCCATTTCTTTGTCATTTTTAGGCGACGACGGGGTATTTTAAGACTGAAGATGGTCGTTGTCCAGACGAAACTTTTTAATAAATAAAAAATGTATAAAAAACTATCGTACTATATATATATTTGAAGTAACGATAAGAAATATTGTAATTTAATATGTAAGGAGAAGAAGTGTAGTAACTGGACGACTGCCTTCTATTCTTGTACACCTTGTTCGTTTTAATCTATGTCTAAAGACTTGTTTGTTGTTTGTGTCCTTCAACGGCTCAACTACAGTCGTGTTTAGAAAATAATGAAGCGAGAAGACAGAGCGAAGCGTTATACCAACATGGGAGAATGTCATATACAATTGAAATGGAAAAATAGAAATTGTTGTATAAAAAAAAATTGAAATAGATAATAATTATACTTCTCTTTGTCAGAGGCAAGTTGCGATGATGGACAGACGAGGTTTCGACGCTTCACAAACGGTTTTTGTATACCAATTTGAACAAAAAAAAACGTGAAAGTATTCTTGTCTGTCCATCTGCAGCCTTCTGTATTTGTATAGGTAATTAATAACAATGTTTTACTATTGTAAATGTTCTTTCTCTCTTTTTTGTAAAATGAAAGAGCTTGTTGAGGATGTATAAGAATAAACTATGTCTGGTGATATTATTTTTTAGTATTATTTCTAACCGACATCGTAAAAAGACCTTATAAGCTAAGTAAGACAGAGATAAGTGCAATAACAGTAAGTATTGATACACATCTAAGAAAGTCAGAAGCAAATCATAGGAAGGATAAGTACATTTGTAATTACTACCACTACATTAACTGCATGAACAAAAATTAAATTCCCAACGAGCATAGAAAGAAAGTGTAAGTAATCTCTAGGTAAGTACATAGCTTTTATAGCAAAAAGAATACGTTGTAATTATGGAAGAAAGTGAATTCTATTAATTAGATTTCACTAAAAAATTTGGATTGCAAATTGGATGAAGTATACCAACTAAGCAGCTCTTCGGTTTCTTCCCTTCTCTTTTTAAATCACTCAGTTTTTGTTGAATAATCTGACAAATCCTTTAAACAACTTTTCTGGTTCTTGTACTGCACTTACTTTAGCTGTTACTTTTTGTGAAGTTGATAGCTTTCGTTTCCCATTCCGTTCGTTCACCTTCATTTCAGGGCAGTGGCGCTTCGTTAGATTTTAAGGGTACAAAAGACAACTAAAAGTTAATTAGAAATTCTTACCTTGATTTTATTAATTGTGGAATATAAAGTCAATGCGACGGTCTTGCAACTCACAAACTTGTTTTGAACCAATTCCTTTTCTATAGATAACATCGCTAAAGCATTTAACCTTACTTGCGGTTAGTGTTTCTTAAGAATTTCTTTTTAAATCCTTTTTAACCTAGAAATTGTGGGTGCTCTGCTTCGGCACTGGACATTGGTGTCGTTACTAAAATCCCTAAAAATTTGGTAACTGCTTCATTAGGTATCATCAATATTATTGCGAAGTATAGAATCTAACAAAGGCAACCCACCAACAATTTTTCGTATATCTTCACTCTCGTATAATAGTGTCAATTCAGTTCTTGATTTCAGTTCTTGTTTTTGATTAATATAGGGTATGTTTCTACCGAAAGCTTAAAATTATTTGCGGTATTTTCGAATTTCCGGTAAATTTCGCATTTTTCGATGTTCAAATGTTACAGAGACTTAAATCTCTCTTGAACTTACGATATTATCAAATCACATGCTTCCTTTGCATAAACTGTTAGAGAATTTTCCTGTCTACTGTGTTTTGAAGTAGCAGCATATATTCCATTAACATCCAGTAGAATTTGGTATGCATCTTTGTAGACTTTTTGAATAATATCCTCAAAAAATATCGATAGAGTGTTTTAGCTGAACAGCATTTACCAGACGAGATTGCACTTGAATGGAATATAATATCAAAGTGTGGCATAAATTTGTGAAAAATCCATAAATTAAGCTTTTTGTCTTCCTCAAAACACACAATTAATGCGGCTTTATTTTCATATAGTATGTTTACTACTCCTGGTAAAACTTACTCTAGGAATTCTACAAGCTACTGTATGATCTAATGTAGAAAATTGTACAGGCGGGTGTGAAAAAAAAATGCAGGTATTCTACTTAAATAGAGAAAAACACTCTGGCCCCCTGATTTTGCGAAGCGCATTGACTAATGCGCGTAACAATGTACAAAACTAGCGTTACTATAAGAATCTCTTATTTTGGCTTGAACATCATTTACTTTTCCGCTAATAACACAGCTCCATTGTAGCTCTGAGGTATTCATTTTTCTTTACTTATTTATGGGCATATTTCTTTTTAAATGAATTGTGAAATTGCAAAAGCGTCCTGTCCTTTAGGATTTAAAAATCCTTCTTACACTTTTCGAAACGTTCATGTCTTAACACTAAAGCAGTTTGATCAATAGAAATATCTGTTGTGTCATCAGTAATTTTGGCAACAAAGGCAGCAGTAGAAATCTCACTTTTCACAAGTTCTTGACAAATCGCTAATATATAATCCAGCAGTTCATTTGAATTATCCTCGATGTGCCATTGAGTATTGTTTTCAACATGATCTTGAATTGCTCTATCCACGCTACTCCTTAAGTCAATTAACCTTCTAAAAATTCCAGGATTGTTTGATTATTTAGATTCGTCACGCCCGTGAAGAGGCACCTTCAAGTAGCAAGCATGGAAAACAAAATCTATTTCTTTCACGACCACATATCCACGAAAATTTTGTTATTAAATTGTCTTTTATAAGAAGTGTTTTTGTTGCAAAATCGAAATTTTATTTTGGTTATGTATGTATATAAGAAGTAAATTCGGAAATTACTTTCTACTTTTGATTACTGCTTTTGTAAAATTTAGTTAGGGCTACAGCCCGGCATCCCTTGTGTATAAGGGACCATTGGATTTTGGTGCACCAAAAGTTCTCATTGAATTTGATAAAGTATAAGTAGTCCTTCAAATTTATTTTCCTCTCAACTCTGCTATATGAGCAGCCATGCGGCTTTTCAAATTGATGTATTCTTCCCTGAGTTATTCACACTGAACTGGGAAAATTTGTCGCTACCCTCGCTAGAATACCATGGACAAATACGTAAATGATTCACAATCTCAGTATTCATCAGAAACCCGTGGTTGTCGAGATACCGGTAGTCTATTTATTGCGTGGCTATTATAACCTATATAATAACCTATGGCTATATTATAACCAATAGAATAACACTGCTGATCTGGTCAAGAATATATCTTCCAAGGTTTTACCTGAACCAGAATAACTTGTTTTTTGTAGCTTTTACTGAGGACCTATCTAGAGTCTTTCCCTCATTCAGATGATAGAGGTATTTTTTTAATATCTGAGATGGCAGCATGATAAATTTCTCAAGCATCTGTAACACTTGTAATGGCTAAATTCAAATTGGTTTTTCACGCGATCTTAATTTCGACTTGTGTTAATTCCATTTGGAATAATCAACTTCTGCGTTGTAATCTACAAGTATTGAATCAATCATCTAAGTCAATTAATACACATAGATAACCACAGTGTTCGGATTACTCCTCCCGCACAAAGTATTAATTAATTCGGGACGACACGTGTTTCGGGAATAGGTGGATTCCCATTATCAATAACCGAATTTGGTTAATCGACTTGACAATGGGAATCCACGTATTCCCGAAACATGTGTCGTACCGAATTAATTAATACTATGTGCTGGAGGAGTAATCCGAACAGTGTGTTTATCTAAATCATTTTAATAAATACCAACGTGAAATTTTTTAAAAACATTGGTGCAATGTTTTTAAAAAAATGAAGAGGTGCTCTTCAGCCGTTTTAACGAAGAGAACATTAACGCTTAGCAATTAAGATATTCTGAAAAGTTTTAATTTTAGCGACAGTCCAATTTTTTGCTACCGAAGGCGTTCCGGCCCAGATCCTTTCCATGTTGTGTATTCTAATTCTTTTTTACAAGTGCAGATAGAATCGACTATCTCTTGTGGGTTCGGAGAGGTACGGACGCTTTCACTTTCTTACTATGCAGCAACGGCACAATGTTTATTTTGTGAACGGTTACTTGCACTTTCTTTGGCCGACGAGTAAATTCATCGTTGCGGTTTGAAAGACATATTAGTGAGAGTTAAATCGTGTAAATTACTACACTGTTATACTTCCATAAATTACTGGGTTAGAATAACGCGAAAAATGAATACCATAGGATTAACATTCGCATCACAAAATTAAAACCGACAGTTTGAATGACACTTTGTTAGCGCTGCTTGTCTACACTGAAAGCATACCCTCTTATCAAGAACGGTGTCAATGAACCTTGAAAACTTTCCAATCTACAAATACTTAAAAACATACATACATCAATTGCATGCACCGAGAAACAAGTTACTTCAAGAAGTAATTGACGCTATCCCACTAGAATTCTACATGCACAATAATACAAAAGCATTTTCATATTAATGTGGAGTTTGAAGGTACGCATCTCTCCAGCCATACAATGCGATGATTACAGAGACATTAATAATTATTTATTTCCCGAAAGAAAAAGTTTCTCCAGAGGTTTACATAACCACATAAATTGTCCGTAAGAGGTTAGTGGTAACCCAGTTTTTCACACGTTCAATGACATCGTAAATTAGAAATCATTGACACCAACGCGTCAAGAATACAGATAGCGTTTTACTTTCAGGAGAGTAGAAAGAGAAAGAGATGAAGCCACATACAAGGAGATTTCACGTGGAATTTGATTATGTTTACAATACGCGTGTGCATATTAGAACTTTTTAAGAATTTGGCTGTTTATAATTAAATATCTTTAAAAAGTTTGAAATTGCCTTATATATATTACCTTTTTTTATTTATATATAGAAAGCTACAGTTGCAGTTTTGATTAAATTAAAAAAATTCAATTTATTTACATATGTATGCCGGTTTGATTTTGACATTTCATACTTTACCTAAATTTCTTTGCTATGCAGCTCACAAATCGGCAGTCGCGTCAATTTTTGGAAGTAGATTTAAGGTCTGCATAGGAAAGCGTTTCAGAAAAACTAAGTACATAATAAGTAATTTATAAATCAAAACGTAAATTTTACAAAGGTGAATTATTTTATTCTAGTGGAAGTTGATTATGTGATTTGTGGAAAATGGTTTTAATATTGATTATTGTTTTACGTTCGCGTTTTTATCCCTCCTTCTATCCTATTTCCTAACGACTATCAACACCAAATACAAAGTCAAAATTTCACATATGTCAAGTAAGTGCGTTGACAACCGGCAACCTTCTCATTGTAGAAATCTTATACGGATGAAATTTCACTAGATTTGAGATTACTATGCATTTGCTGTATATGAAATTGTATTGGTAAGACTTTAATGTTATTGACGACACAAGCCGGCTGTTTAGTTGTGTAGTATATAATATTTGGTAAAAATAAAATAAATGCGGTAAGGCTAAATAATAACTTCTTGTCTCCAAAGATGTGTTATTTTGTTCTACTTTGTTTCTATGCCGGTAAGAATTAAGCTGTTGTGCTGACTTTTTGTTTAGGTTGTTATACCAAATAACTTTTGCGGGTGTGGCACATGTTGAAAAAGAAGGGACACCCTAGTATATGCACGAGGGATGTCCGGTTACCAAGGTACATTTGTGAATTACAGACAGACTACTTTTTTTTATAGAAAGCAAACATACATCAGGTAAAAGCGTGAACTGTTTGCTAATCGCCGCCAATGTTAAGGCACTTATCCCGGCGAGGCACAAGCTTCTGTAAACTCTCTTCGTAAAAGGTGCGACCTAAATTTGTGAAATCCTGCCGAACTTCGTCGTCGTCTTCAAATATTTTACCCGACAAATGATCTTTCAACGGCCCAAACAAATGAAAATCAGAAGTAGCCAGGTCTGGACTATGGGGCGGTTAGACAATATTTTCCCAATTGGGATTCTGAAGCCAGGCCTTCGTCTAATTTGAGGTGCGTGGTCTTGCGTTGTCATGCAACAACCTGATTCCTTTCGTCAACCTACCTCTTCTTTTCCGCCGAATGGCTTTGTGTGGTTTTTGAGAATTTGACAATAAATATCGCTGTTGATTGTCGCTTTCGGTGGTAAAAACTTGAGCAAAATGCTTTACATATCTCAGAACACAGTTGCCATTGTCTTTTTTGCTGAACTGACTGCTGAACTTTGAATTTCTTCGGTGGTGGTGAACTCGAAAGCTTCCACGTCATCGAATCGTTTTTTGATTCGGAGGTATAGTGGTGTACCCACGTTCTGTAACCATAGATTCTAGAAATCCGTTTTCCTGACGATAGCGCGTTAAAAGCTCCATTGTCGCCGCCATTCGTTGCATTTTGTGTTGGTCGGTCAACAGTTTTGGTACCCATCTCGCGGACACTTCTCGACAGCCTATTCAGATACGATTTCACTAACAGAGCTTATAGGAATGCCGGTCAGTAGCGCAATTTCCCTTATTTTTAACCGACAATCTTCTCGAATCAGCGTATCGACCTTTAATTGACTCTGATCCGTTTTCGTTATTGATGGTTTTTTTCGCACACCTTCGAGATCATTGTTCAGAGCTGTGCGTCCACTTTTGAACTGTTTACACCAATCACTAAACTTGTTTTCGACTCATAACGCCTTCTCCCTAAGTCTTCTGTATTTTTTATGAATTTCGGTAGATGTTTCATTATTTGCATGCAAGAAACGAATGACCGCTTGCATTTCAAACCTAGAGTGCGTTTCGATCGGAACTGACATTGTGCGGCTGTCACTGCACACATTGTACTGAACCTAAGGCAACGACAATAGCCACCAACGCAGTACATATGCACATCTAAAATGCGCGCAAGTTTCAACTTGATCAGAGCGACGTAGGCGGTGTGTCGCGAAAACGTACCTTAGTAACCGGACATCCCTTGTATATTAGTGACAGTTCCTCTTAAAATGGTATCTCCTCAAGGTAATCATGCTGTTAGCAGGGTGAATGAAATCTTAAAGTACTATAAAATCGCTAGTTTATAGGGACATCCTAATGTTACATACATACTAAGTATGTGATATCGCGGCTTAGCAAGTACGGGAAATGTATTTTATACTAGTAATAATCACCGCTTATGGAATACACTGCTCGTCGACAACGAACAGGTTTCTTCTCTCGTCAGAGTGCTTTCACTTTTCAAATCGTTCCATTTCTTTTCACTTTCTCCGGCACCATTCTTTTTTTCTCGCTTTACTATTATTATTTTATATCTCGCCGCAAACCAACAACTATAACGCTATACAATACGTAAATCACTTAATTATTAGATCGTTCCACTCGAAATTACAGACAATTAGTCTTTAAAATGGGAAAAGTTCGTGTACTGTTTACTACATGCGTACACACACGCACACGTGCGTGAGTGGAAGAGAATAGTTGAATAAAGAGAGAACATAGCCGGCCGCTAAAAACGAAGATGTGCAATTATTTTTAAACCGTCCTCTATTGTCCGATTGTGTTGAAAAAAAAACAGTTGAATAAAATGTTTTTATTGTGTCTATGCGAGTCGTTGACGCTCTGTTGTCGCCTATATGCGCCCGTGTCCTGGATGATCTTCGCAAGTTAAGTATTTATCGAGGCTGATGTGAACGTTTGGGTCGCCTGAAGTACGGATTCAAGGTCGTAGGGCATTGGGAGCTCCGAAGGACAGACACAGTGGAGAACAGCACGTGTACAATTTATATGGTAAAATGTAATTGTGAAAGGTTCATAGGCGGGGTATTGTATTTATATTACAATTTTGGTGTTTCTGAGCGATGAAATTAATTGAATACCCAAGTGGGTTTTAGTCTAATCAACAATTGGCATTGAAAAGAATTATATTTAAATTAGGACAATTAATTACCATATTTTCTGTTTATTGTCAAGTAAAGTCGCAACAACAACAGGTTTTATAATTAAAAGTATTGATCAAAACGGTTTCATTTAAGCCTAATTTATGTACTTTTTTGTTCTACCTCATTCTTCTTTTGTTCTGATTTATGTTTCTTTTACGTTTTGTCATTGAAACTTTTATATATTCCGTTTAAAATTATATCGGGTGTACTTCAATGATCCTACGTGACGTCACACCTACAGTTGGCAGTACACAGTCGCGTGCCTTATAAAAAATTAATAATGTGGATTTTTTTACAATTATATTCGATGCCCGATAAGGTTAATGTTTTTTAGACTTAATATGACGGTACTTTACAACTACCTCCGAAAAGAACTGTTCAAAAATATATAAAGAAAAATTGTTATGATAATCAAAACAGTATTAATACAAATCTATTGCTCGCACCTTCCTCAATGAGTTATTTCTGTCGAATTTACCGATGTTAGGCACGGTGACAAACGAGTGATAAATTCCCAGTGTCAAATATTGGTCAAAACTATAATGGACCATTATATCTGTAAAAACAAAAAATATCTTTGCCACCTCGATGAAGAGCTCCGGATAGGTATTTCGGCAACTAAGTTGCCATCCTCAGCAGAATCTACGAAGGAAGATAATGTTAGACGTCGCACTCTGGCAAATATGCACCCCACAGAACACCACTTGAATAACACACAGTGTTCTATGTGCTGCATATCTCCCAGAGTGCGACGTCTAGCATTATCTTCCTTCGTATATTCTGCTGAGGATGGCAACTTGGTTGCCGAAATACGTATCCGGAGTTCTTCACTCATCGAGATGGTAAGGGTATTTTTTATTTTTACTATTTTAAGCCCCCATATCCTATTATTTGTGTTTTTTATCATTGTATCTGTACTTATTACACTAGCTCGTTTATTCTTATTATTTTTGTTGCATAAATAATATATAGTATTATCGAAAGGGGTACTAAACTAGCAAATTATAATAACGTCGCGATAGCACGGTGGTAAGAGCTCTAGGCTTCTGTGGAGAAGTCTATGGTTCGAATCACGGTCGCAGCTGGGTGGGCGGTTCTCCTCCCGGTACTCTTCAGTGTTGAGGAGTTAAATCAACACTGCTGCTCTCTTACGGCGAAGAGAGACAGCAACAAAGCCACCTACACAATACACACTTGCACAAACTAATATAGGGTGAATCAATGAGCCTCAAGGCCGCAGTGTTAAGCATCTGATGGATTAGGATACAAACAACACAGCAAACTGTAATTCAATTCTCTATGAGCCAAACCTATACAACAAACCTGCTAAGCTACCATATAATTTTGATACTGTATAGAAGACATTATTTAGTAAAATGCTTTTTAATTTATTTTGTTTACATACGGCGATAACTTTGACCAACTAAAGTGAAGTGGATTCCATGAAAATCATTAAAAAAATGTTGAAATTAATATGCTTAATTACTAATTAAATTTAAAAAAATAATGAAAACTATAATTTCTTTAACATTAATATCTCTCCTATTATGCAACTTTGTTAAGATATTTTTACGTTAATGACCTCATTTTAAGATGTTTAGGGTGATTGAACATCTTAAAATATAAAATAAAAACGCAAGATCGTAAACAACCTGTATTTAATTTACTAGAAGTCCTATCATATTCATGAAAATCGCAATTTTTATCAAAAAAAATGTCTGTTTTGACATAACAGTAAAACATTTATTGAAACTACTCCATAATACGTACTGCCGTTATATTAAAATTGTCAAATACAAAAAACTAAGAACTCTATTATTTTATGTAAACTCTAAATTGGCAGAAAGATATGCTTTCACCTGCCAAAGGGGAAAGATATTATTTAACCATATCAGATACAGAAAACACCCACAGTATTTGTGGTAATATAAACAATTTCTGTTTTATTTATTTGTATTATTACTCTCCGTTGTTGTCCATCCATTTACTAAATAAAGAGAACCTTTCAAATTTGCCTATACAAATCAAAAATAATAATTCACTCTGGCTATCAAGAAGAGAACACTTGTGTAATCGTAATGCAGCAGAAGTGCGGCATTTCTGTTCCAATATTAAAGTCTTATTACCCCAATAAAATATAATTTCATCGCCCACACAATTATCAAGTTCCTATCAAATACAATACTACACTTTTTGTTCCTTTAAGACGGAACGTACACCTGTAATCATTGTCGCTAGAAAAGTTTGTAAGTAATGACCACTGGTCTGGTAATGTTGCGAGCTAGCGTTAACGAAACTTGCTGAATGGTCAGAAGCAAAAGATACGACGACACAAACACCTCATTTCCAAGTATTGCGAGTTCATGGTATGAACCTTCAGACGCACCTACTGCGGTCAGTTCACAAGTGAAGGATAAGCAAACAACCATTATTAGAGACATTGAAATTATTTTTAAAGATGACCAGCGTCCGCCCACCAAACATGCACGAGTATTGTATTAGATATATTTGCTTACTACGTAATCTGTTTACCGTATATAAGTAACACCTACCTTGAGTATTCACCTGTAGTATAGTGAGATGTGACGTGTTATTAAAAGGATGTAATAATTATTCGAATAAACAAACTCACAAGCGTCGAGATATGCCAATGAATGGAGCGGTAAAATAGTGAATGAAGAATAGATATTCAGAAAGATATCTTTTATTTTTCTCGGATGCATTTCGCGTATACGACTTACATAAGTTTGGTATAAAGAATAGGATACGGTGGCTTAATATAGTAAAAATAAAAATACCTTAACACCTTGATGAATGAAGAACTCCAGATATGTACGTGTTTCGGCAACTAAGATGCTATCCTCAGCAGAATCTCTGAAGGAAAATAATGTTTGACGCAGCACTCTGGGAGATATACACCACATAGAACACCACTTGAATAACACTGTTCAGTGTTGAGCGTTATTCAAGTGGTGTTTTTTCCTTCATAGATTTTGCTGAGGATGGCAACTTAGTTGCCGAAATGCGTACCTGGAGTTCTTCACTCACCAAGGTGGTAAGGGTATTTTTATTTTTAATACATAAGCTTGGGTTAACATTCGTGCGATTTACATTTAAATACGAGTTGGTATCGTGAAATGTGCATTGGTCAGGAATGTAACGAAAATAATTATCGTAATAATAGATATGCGTGCTTAAAGGTTGTACAAGAACCAACGTAACATTTAAGAAATTAAATACCTTACGAAACCGCTTGAATAATTCCAAGATTGCCACAACGAATAACCTTAATAAACTAATAATAATGCCTCAAACTATATCCTCGTTAGAATCTATGTATATACGCTATGCATTGATCTAAAAATTCCAGTTTGTTGTGTGCAATACTCGCACGTAAAATAATGGAGAAATAATAATGCGATTTCTACCGTAGATATTACACCCTATGGCTTAAGATATAATAACCGATACATGTCCTTGTTTTATCGAAGTTGCAGCCGGCCAATCTTTTTGATTTATCGCTAGATATACTGGTCTGCTAGCGATAGATTTCTATCGGGTCATTATTGTTTTAGAAAAATTATGTTATTGGTATTATTGTATCATAATCAATGCCCCAGACAACTGAATGAGCTGGGAATTAATATTGACGACAAAAATAGAGGTGAATGACATCCAATGTAGAATTTGTAATAGTTTCTAACAATGAATTGAATGAAATCAACGCTTTTATTTGGAGCGGTACCGGACGATTAGATAGATCATGTATTTCGGTAGTTAATTAAGCTACATAATATAAAATTTAATTATTTGTTTTGTTTTAAATTCTGTCTTTACTTTTCATAAGATAGTTTACACATTCGCATTGCTTAAGTCATGTTCTGGTATTGTTTTGATACTAATACAGTTGCGCCGTTAAAAAAAATAACCAGAGCAACGTTATTAAAGGTATAGTGTGTCTATCACAGCAGCGGCTGGTGCTAACGTTACGAATGGGCATTATCTCACAAAGGAACATCGGCAACCCGCACATTCAGATTTCTATGAGACTGCACAGACTGAAAGGGTATCTTGGTATAAGATCAACACCATTTTCTTTTTCTGCGCAATCCCCCGATTTCGCGGTACAGCTCCCTCCAAAGATTTGAATGATTTTGAAATTTTTGTAAATATCCGGGAAACTATAACAGATTTCTTGCGAAAAATTCGCAGAAGGACCACCCGACTGTTCTCAAGTGTATGCCTTTGTTACTCCCGATCAATCGGGAAGAAGCTCCCTTCTCATTTTCCGTACTAATGGATTTATTGGAGTAATAAAGGCATACACTTGAGAACACTCGGGTGGTCCTTTTAAGAATTTTGCATCCGGGGATGTGGCAGAAGGTAGAACATATGTTAGGGATACATAGATGGAATAAAGGGAGAAGAAAAAGAAGTGCATGTTTCTAGTCTAAATTATTTTTGCGCTCATGCGGTTATTCGACTTGATGATGGGAATCCACGTATTCCCGAAACACGTGTCGTCCTGAATTAATTAATACTTTTGTGCGGGAGGAGTAATCCAAGCAGTGTGTTAATTGTCCACTGTCCTTGCAATCTTTATTGTCGCTATATATAAATATATTTATCTAGAAATTATTTATTATTTCGATAACGTTTTCAAAAAATACTGTAATATAATCTGAAAGGTTGTGAGATAGTACGATTCATGCCGCTTCGTGCTGTCTCTGTAACAGCACGGAAGCAACACGAGCGCGCATGAAGCACTATTATCTTAGCTACTGCCAATAACCCGTAATGCATAGTATAGTATAGTATAATAATGAAGCATAAAGAAGAAGAAATAGGTATTCTTTTTTTTCATAAATTGTCTGAGAGAACTTTATTTGAGTGTTGGAATCTTGTATAAATTGTATGTTTACACAATGTTGCATGAGTGACTCTAGGCAGGATTATTGATGAATAGCTTAAGAAAATGGACGACTTAAACAAAGTGCATTAAATAAATGTCAATACGGAAGGGTCTATGACACTAATAATATGGGTATAAAAGTCTAGAACACCCTGAATCTAAAAAGACATAAATATAAGTCCTGCAAAGTGATGGCTAATCGGTTGTTGTATAATGTATACAATATAATTGTAGGAAGAAAATACAGGCAAAAATTCAATAGATCGAATGGTCGACATTGTTTTCGAAAGGGTATATAACTTATAATAACAAAAAATAAGTACTTAATGTTAATTTGAATGCGAAATGAATGAGTTTTTAGAATCTTATTACTTGAGAAGTAAATCATTAGTCAATCGACAAATTAACACACTACAAATATATCAAGGAAAGAAGATTTCTGCCAATAGCCGGCACGTTAATTTTTTGACACTTCAAATATATTAGAAACTTATTGATATGTCTCTGTTACTATTCAAAATATTAAAAAAAAAGATAAAAATCTTGAAAACGGGCACACAGACCTAAAATTTCATTGCACTTATGACTTTATCTCGAAAACCTGATTTTTTTTTAATCCATGTCCTGCAAAATGTATTTTTCAATTTTTACAATTCATAAATTTGTAGCAATACTCATACTGAAATCGTCTTAAATTCCTCTCAAATGCTAAATGCGTACATAAGTATATACATAACATCTCCGACTTGGAGTTTACGCGCCAAATTTAGTTCCTTTCACTACAGATACCGTAACGCTTCCATTTATTATAACACACTACTACGAAACAAGTGCTGCGGCTATTCGTACTACTACATAGTATTCCTACCATTACTTACTACCAGTTATTCGTCGCTTTACAACGTTACAACCGGTCATATAAGATCTTCTATTCCGAGCACACGAACATCTCTCATCTCCTACATAATGTATGGATGTGTATACACATATTAGGTTTTATGTTTGTACGTTTTCACGGTAATAATGTCTTTGTAATAGTGTTTCTTGGCTTAATTGCCTTTTATTGTTATTTTTCGATAGGCTCTGATGGCGTATTACCAGGTTGTGAATGAGAAAAGCAATTATAATCCTGGGAATGCAGGAAACTTATACCAACACCACGATTTTAAATAGTAACTTAACAATGAACATATTGTTTGATTTGCAACTATATGTATAGAAATTGGAAGATTGCTGTTAATAAAGTAGTGCCAAATGATGTAAATTTGCAATTTGTGGTAAGAAAGGATCCCATTTCCTGGCCAATGACCGGGAATGAAATATAGAGTCTTTACTGGTTAGCGGAATATAGTTATATCCACATATCTGCATGCAATTACTAAGAATTTTATAAACAGATAAATTTAAAATCTTATTATCGTTTCATTAATGTTTTATATTATTTAAATAAATTTATACACATCTATTTCTAAAATACAATATACCTATCGGATCACTCTTCACCTAATAACAAATTGATTAATTCGGGACACGTTTTTCGGGATTACATGGATTGTCAGTGATGATTCATTCCTATATGACCCATCGGGGTCATTCGATTTAAAGTTTCTTTTTTTTTTTGTTAGTAGAGTTCGATGTGTGATTAGGTAGTTGTAACTAGGCAACTTTTGAACCATGGGGATTTCGCTTATTATTGGAGATAGAGGGTAGGTTTAAATTTGGCAAAGTTGCAAAATTTTGTGTTTGTTATGAATCCGAAGAAAAAATAAGCCTGTGACAAATGACATTCGAGATTCTTTTAGAAAACCACCTCTAACACCTTTTTTCGGCATTGCCGAGAAAAACTAAAAACACGTCCTTAAGGTCACTTTTGATCTTCTATCTAATAAACACACTGTTCGGATTACTCCTCCCGCACAAGAATTAATTAATTCGGGAATACGTGGATTCCCATTATCAAGTCCGGCACCGAATGGCCATTCGGTGCCGGACTTCTTGGTTAATAAAACCATAACATCAAAACTTTTTGTCAACATGTTATATATGGATGAAATCAGAAAAAAAACCTCTTCTTGGCGGTGTCAAAATCCAATATGGCGCCATTAAGAAATAAAAAAAGTTGATGATGGCCAGCAGGAATCGAAACGTCATATAAAATTTTTGAGTCCACCATTAGATAGAAGATCAAAAGTGACCTTAAGAATGTGTTTTTGGTTTTTCTCTGCAAGGCCAAATAGAAGTGCTAGAAGTAAGAGAAGAAACTAAGCTTTTTTCGCTTTTGTTTCTCAAACCTCGAACGTCATTTATCACAGGTTCATTTTTTCTTCGAGTTCATGACAAGCACAAGATTTAGCAACTTTGCCAAATTTAAACCTACCCTCTAGCTCCAATAATAAGCGAAATCCCCATGGCGAGGGTCGAAAATGAATCAGCCAGTATATTGCTATGATCTTTAAGAGTATCTTGCTGTTAGCGAGGCTATCGCTACCATCAAATTATTTATCAATAGGGTTAATTGAATACGCGCAAGTGCTATACGATTGTTATTTGAATTTAACGTTAGAGATTTCATTAATATTCGAGGCTCAACCGGTAAAGATTGTCTCTGCTTGGTAGGGAGCAAGGGTAATATGAGTCCAGCCAGCGACAAGAAATGGGCATAAAAAATGTTACTAATTCAAAAAATACTTTATTGTTTTTATAACTTGCAAATGAACATAAACAATTATACATCACACAACACATATTACACAATGAACTTCAGGTGTTTCATGCTTTTTGTTTTGGCAAACCTGGAAACTCAAACGTATATATAACATAATATCTGTGTTGGTCAAGAATAACAAAACCACTTAAGTGCTGTCAAAGTATGTACATATATACTGATTCAAGGAACGGTAGTTTTTGGATGGTAACGCTGCTCACAGATAAAAAATACGATAAAACGTATGAAAAATGTCTTCGCTCAATGTAAACGATATTAACTGCCCCTTTGTTAGCCGCCATATCGGCAAAGTTAACAGCGCCACCATGGGTCATGCAAATCATGAATATTACAAGATCCATACGGAAGTAGGTTATAGAAAACTTAAATAAAATGAACTTTCAATAAGGTTCTGAGTACAAATTTCTTCCATACATAGGTAAGGGGGTCAATGCTCCATTGATATTTTCATTAATTAATAAACCGTAGTTACTATTTATTAAATAGCTGAGACTCATTTTCATTTAATAATTACCATTAAATAAATTATTATTTTGTCAGTTTGTCCAAGATATAGTTTGCGTTGAGGTATACATTGTATATTTGCACAAAATAATTGCTAGATTCCCCTTTAACAAGAAACACAAACATTAATTTTCATTGATGTTTGCGTTTCCTACTAATAGCTATTACAATCGGTTCTCTCAATAATCGACAGAACCGTGTTGTAATCGCATACCTCACAACTTAACGCCAACTTATAACATAAGGCTATAATTGACCGTAATGTCCGGATAAATCATTTCAGACATCAATCAAGTGATATAAAATGATATATGTATGTGCGTTGTCTGCACAGATATATATGTGTGTGCCAATAATAATTTGTCTGACGAAAAAAGTTGGTATAATTGCTATAATGCATACTGTCAGACACTATTACATATCGCGTTTTACGCTGGTCCCAAGAACGTATATACATATGCAATCTCGTACACTACTACGTAATCTTGCATTCATAAATAATCGCAACAGCACACAAATTTGGTATGTGTAAGTAAATACACGGAGGCCTGCGGGAGCTAATTAGAATGCTTAATGGTAAATAACATATGTACGTGATAACTCTTTCTTAGATTCGCATATGTGTAGAATTAAATACTGACGAAACCGTTATTGGTGGGCGGTCTAAAACCAGCGGAACTTATTTGATTATTTGACTACGAATATTGCGTTTCAATAAAATCTGAACTATCCGTAGTCTTGAAGAGTTTTAAAAGAGGTACATACTAGAATCCATCAATCAAGCAATATTTAATCGTGTAGAAGTTAAAAAATATTAATATCTCAAAAATCGCACATTAACCTTTAAAAAAATTACAATAATTTGAATTTATTAACAGCAGTACAATGAGATGAAAACGTTACACACAAAACTGCTCCCGTACTTGATTACTTGATGTAGCGATGTCATTCGCCTGGTTCGATTAATCGTCTCTTCTACTACGGCTGCTAGGTCCTAGTAGAGCGGATTCCTTCCTAGAGTTCATCAAACGAGTCCAGGCCCTTGAGGTAACTCAGAATCTTGTTCACTGTAGCATTTTTCAGGTTAGATAGGGAAGTAATTTCTTTCCCAAAGATGAAGTACCTGATTCGGGTAGCCGCAGGATAGTGGCACATAACGTGCTCTACTGTTTCTTCGTCCTCCATACACAGTCGGTATTCGGTTTCTCCCGATAACCTGATTCTGTGTAGGGGTTTTCTGAGTCTGCAGTGACCTGTAAACACACTTTCTGTTTTAACCAGAAAAAAATTTTTTGTTTGGCTATCGAAGTTGATATGCCAATTGCCGATTCTGGACTCTGGAAGCACCCCGCGGCCCCCTTTTTTTACAAGGGTGTCGGCTGTCTCATTGCCTTGAACGAGGGAGTGACTTGGGACGCAGAATATGGTTAGTTTGTTGGCCGCCCCTAATGTATTTAGAATAGTTTTGCAGCTCCAGATCAGTTTAGAGTGGTATTTGTGCGCCTCCAATGCTTTCAATACAGCTTGACTGTCACTGAATTTTCTTTTTGATTTGTGTTTGAGGTTTTTGTTCAAAATCTCTCTTGCGCACATCTCAATGGCATTGATTTCAGCATGAAAAATTGTTGCATGTTGCCCGATGTTGTAGTGTTTTCAACTCTCGGGTTACTGCAGAATATTCCTGCGCCAACGCCCTACTGCGGTTTCGATCCATCCGTAAATCAGCTTGTGTAAGTTTGGTGTCGTTACATCTCCATTCCTCTCTGTTTGGATAGGGGGTAGTGAAGAATGTGTCGATCATGTGTCGTGCGCACATCAGGCCAGTTGGAATTCCCAGCATGTCGTCGGAGATAACCGTATCCAACAGCTTATTATGTTTTTATACTCTGTAAAATCAACTAAATAAACAACTGAACTACTCCTGTCGTTAACTAGAGAAATAACTACACACTAGAATGATAAGCATACATATATAATGTCTCAACATATATGAACAGCAGAGTAGCTACAGTATCTTTACCTCTGTTAAAGTATGAACATATAATCAAAAGAATTGTATTAATAGAAAACTAAAAACTGACCCAAGGTACAACACTCTTCCCTATACTATTTTTTATTAAAGTTCTATTAATTTCTATTAATTTGAGATACAGTAATTTGAAAACAACCAAAAATAGTACCATTTATTACACTTAGGTTACAACTAAAATAATGTGTGTGATGAATTTTGTTAACATTATATCTTGAACCAAATAAATGTCGAATAACATTTTTTTAAAGTTATTTTTACGTGTTGCATACACCCCTAGAGTTGGAGTGGTTCCTTCCAACTCACACTGTGTAAGGTGATTGAATTTATTAACTCATGTCAAAATACATTCGTAACATGTTTTGTCCTAAAACGCTTATTTTATTTACGCATGCATCTGCCTTTATGTTTGCATATTTGTATTAAGTGTGTCCATATTTCTGACTCATTCCGTAGTTATCCTACTAGACATACAGAGCAATGTATCTATATGAGCGATATGGTTCTGTTAATATCGCTCGAAAACGTACAGGACAGAGAGAGAGAGAGAGAGAGAGAGAGAGAGAGAGAGAGAGAGAGAGAGAGAGAGAGAGAGAGAGAGAGACCAAACTAGAAGTGGAAACGGTATCATCGAACGAGAGAAGAACAAAGAGGACAGTGGAAAACAGATAATGAGGTAAATATCCGCGACCTTGGCCTTGAATCTCATAGTCTGCTCACGTGTTCGTTATCGCTCCTTTTCATCGCACATATACACGTCAACTTCTGTTCAAAATTGGTGCCCAGAAACGATTACCACAAAAGTTAAGGACCGGTTACATGTTACGTATTATTATTACAGGTGTTGATCGTGCTAAATTAATACATTCATGTACATATGAGCAAGAAAATAATAATATCTTAGACTTGTTACTAGATCTGCTAAGGAAATTACGTCTCCACTTCAACTTGGAACAACTGTTTCTTAATGAAAACCACCTCGGTGTCACCTTAGTCGTTTGAGATATTTAATAAATAGTTTGTTGTTTTTAGTTTTGCATACGCAATATTATCCATTCCACAACTCTGTTGAGTATGTGTTAAATTTCGTATACATACATATATTGGTTCAATTATGTGAGTATACCTTTTAGACATTCACAGAAACAGCTAACGTAACAAAATAAATAATATGAATGTTTACCTGTCCAAGGCCATCGTTTGAGACGAATCCAGTGTTCACTTTTAAAAATAAATTATCCTTGAATTATTTTCGCAGTTTTGCGAAAAATACGAGCGCAGTCAGATGTTGCCTACCGCACATCTTAAAATTAACTTTATTGAAAACATAAGATAAAAGATAGTAAATTCTAGATTATTATCTGAACTATTACGACAGAAGAAAGAGGAATGTGTATGATTTTGTTTGATGAGCTATATTTACATATATGTTTCTAAAACTAAGGGTTCGTTAGGTTTATTGTTTATCGGGCCCGCGCTAACCTGGCCATTTTTGTAACATCACATAATATCAAGGAGCGCCGAGCTAAATAAGTTTCTTTTTATTAAAAAAAAAACATCTGAAAAGTTTGAAGCTAATCTGCGAATAATTGATGGACCTAAAAATTGGTTTATATTTGGTAAGCGAAAATTTTGTCTTTTTTTAGATAAGTTTATGTATATGTCATCATTACTCGAAAACGACTTGTCCAATTTTGTCCAAATAAATTTAGAAAAATAATAAATTACAATGCCTTTAATATATTCCTATATCATTTCTTAATATAATCAACAGTTTCGGAGTTATAAAAAAAATTATGGTGAAAAAAATTAATTTTTGCTTAAAATATCATGAAACATTTTTACAGTTCAGTTGAAAAATGGCGAAAGCATTGGATTCGTCTGTTGTATTAGTGAAAACACGTAAAGCTGATGAAAAACAACGACAAATTGCTTTTATTGGGCATGTTTCACATAAAATTGTGGCAGCCGAATTGCCGTCAAACAAGCAAGTTATGGAAGTATTTTCCTACAATATGCGTTTTGCACAACTAACCTCAAAAGAGAGTGCAAGACTAACGATTAACACTGTTGTTATATTTTGGCAACAAGCTCGTATACCAACTCGTGATACTCATAAATGTGCTGGAAAACTACTTAAAACTTACGAAGATCGGAAAAAAACTTTAACAAACTGAAAGTCGAGAAAATGGCAGCCGGAATGAAACAAAAATTTGTTTTCATTGGAGCGCTAGACGATCTCTTTGATATTGCGACTGCCGTTGCATTAACGACGATGAGAAATGAGGAAGATAAAGAATTTTTGGAAAAACAGCGTCAGAAAAGTCGACCTGGTTCAATGTTGGGCATTGATATGAAATTAGAATCCAAAGCAGAAAGATCGAAATTGAGAGAAGAAAAGGAAGAAGCGCGAAAATTGAAACGTAGAAACCATTGGAATTGCAGTAGGACTAGCATTTTCGATGCGAGCGTTTCACTCCAAATCAAGCAAAAAATGGTGAATCGTTTAACAGCGAAGGCTCCTGCTGTAAATTTTGTCAAATACCGTACATTTGCAATTTGCAACACCTGTTGACATGTGATTTATCTGATTTTGTCTCGTATAAAACAAAGAGTCTCTTCAATTTCCAACTTCAAACTCACTTGTTCGATTAGACCCAACATTCTGGAAAGACAATGAGGAATATCAAACTGCTTCGGAATTCCTTCAAAATTTATTTGTCGCTAATAATGCTGCAGAGCGTGGAGAAATTTATGAAAGAGCATAACCGCATTTTAACACGCGATGAAGGAGAAGCTCAGTTCATTTGCAAGTTGTCGACTCTTATAGAAAAAAATATCCACCACATACAAAATCATCATTGAATGAATATCTTGAATTAAAACATAACATTTACAATTATGGATTAATATTACCGTATTTGTGTATATTAATTAAGAAAAAAATCAAAATAAAATCTCTTTTGTTCACCTTTAACCAATTTTTACCAATTATTCTCAGATCAGCTTCAGCTTTTTCAGGTACTTCTTTTAGATAAAAAATAAACTTTTTTAGCCCGGCGCTCATTGATATCACCACTTTGTCAAATTTCCTAACAAATCGTTGCCAGGTTAGCCCGCGCTCTAGTAGAGTTGTTCGTCATTACTTGAAGTTGATGATAATTTAATGCTGCATGTCCAAACCTCTACGATACGACATGATATATTTACGAGAAAAGTTAATATTACAGTATCATGGCTTAATGGGTTTTACATTCAGCGTCTTAAACAGATACCAAGAATCTATTTTTATCTCTTCTCTTTTCTTAAATATCTTTATTTAACGCTAGTTATCGCACCTTGCACATACCGTATTTATTCTAACAGGCGCCCCGGCGTTTAATCATTTAGGACATTTATCTTTGCGGCGTTTAAAAGAGGTGCGGCTTTTATTAGAGTGCGGCGTTTATTTCGAATCCAACCAAATCCTCATTTTTATTCTTTTGCTATCCATCTCAAAACAATTGTATTACACCTTAGTTTTGATACAAAACGACACCGTTTGAGTATCACATACGGAATTCAACCTGAATGTGGTTAACGGGCATTCCCCTACCTCCTTAACGTTGATTGTGGGCACTTCGAATAAAGATGCGGCATTTATTAGAGTGCGGCGCCAATTAGAAAAAATACGGTATGTAGATATTTATAGCGAAATCTATTGAATAGAATGCAAAGAAATATATAACCAATTAACCAATAAATTTATGAACTTACAGGAGACAACTGATATAATAATATTAATAAAAACAACAAACAGTGAAAAGGGGACGTATCGGAATTCTATTCGAGGAAAGAATAGAATTCGTCACCAACAAACATCGACGTTGGTATGTACCATCGGTCGTGAGTTTCACGTCTGCGTTTCGAGTTATCTGCTTTATTAATTTATTTTTAAACAAGGAATGAATGTTTTTTACGTTAATCAGTGTGATATGATTGACCTTGTTCCTTGACACTAACAGCAAACACAATTTAGCTGCTATACGTACTACGTATGTAACGTATGAGTGTATACGGACAACCTTGAGTCGCGATAAATTTATTTAATATTTTCAATTATTGGTAAGTACGCGCTATTCATGTACGGAGTACATAATAACAGTCCGGAACAAGAGCAAACAAATGGTTTATTTTACGCGTTAACGCCTCTCTGACAGATGAGTCTTCAAGATTTTCGATAACAATGAGAAACATTTTCCTTCTACATTACTAGAGAATAAACGAGAATAAATGAATGAGGAATACAGATGTGACATTCTGAATATTTGCTAATTTCATCACTTTAACATACACGATTAATTCCCATCCTTTTACAAATTAGACAAAGGACGTTAGTGGAAATACCTGTGATCTTGTTCAAAAGGTTTTTCAAAATAGAATTTAACATAAAACTTTATAATTACATAGCGCTGTTTTAAATCTGAATATAATGAAAATGAAAAATTTTAGGTTGCAATTCCATTACTAATTAGAACTGAAAATTTTGCTGTTAACACATAACATATTTATTCCATAAATAGAACAGTCATAAATAAGAGAGAAGTACCTGAAAAAACTAAATTGAACGTATATAAGCGATATACAGACCCATACTCACATTTGGATGCGAATCATGGACATTGACAGCAGGACAAAAGAGCAAGATACAG
>JARFOC010000148.1:387563-399995 GCA_031763485.1 Osmoderma eremita
ACAATCATTACCTACAGCAGCGAAGTGTGGCAATTGAAAGAAAGAACAGAACAACTACTAAACGCCACAGAAATGGAACAATTGGTTTCTAAATTCACATTCAATCTGAAGCCATCAAAGATGTATTAACAACCACCATAAATCAACTTACATCCGTTGATGACGAAACCGATGCCATCAATTGTTAAATAAAGGAACTTGCCTTATTTATCCCAAGTGGTTATTGTTCAAATTTAAATAATAACAGAATTGGGAAACTGGTGTACGTCATTGGTTGAACGATGATGCGACATGCGCATAACCTACTGTCAACTGTCAAAATATGTAAAATTCGGGATATATCTCACTGCAGTATTATCATATGCATGAATAAATTATTATTAAATATTAAACCATTAGATCGTAATAAAAGAAAACACAGCGAATAATGACTTTAGTAAACAAAACACAAGATTGTAAATGATGTTGCGAATTTCACTCTATTCAAATCATTTAAATTGACAGTGGTGTGGCCAGATTTCTTTGAAGCAGGTCGCCAACTTTCCAAAGAAATTTCACCCAAAATCGCCTATCTTCAATCGATAATTCTATGGTCTTTATCACTCATAATTATTTTTACAGTATACATTTATTGCAAACGTCCTATTAAGGATAATCTACACATTTCTATAGAGATCTTTATAATATAATTTATAACATCTATAACTACAAAATTAAATTTTCCCTAATCTGAATCTCCAATTAATTATTTTGTTAACGTACGTCGAGCTAAAAATGATTCATTGCCAGGTATCTGGGGCCGACTGTACTTTTTAGTGTAATTATATTCCTAATGGCTATATTTTTGTTGAGTAGGGTAGATTAATGTTAGAGCCAATTGCTTTCCTTCAGAGTCATTAGTCTGGAAGTTACTATTGCAGAAGTCAGTACGTAAATAAAATTGTTGTTAAAGTTGATTGGTGCGGTGTAGATTTAATAATTTTGTGCGACAGGAGTAAACCGAACAGTGAGTTTATTGTATTCCGAATATGGATAATTCTTCAGTCGTGCGATATTGGTCTCGAGAAGATCAACATCTAGTCCGTAATGTAGGAACTCAGTACCCCAAAAAACGTAACGTTTGGGAGGGTACCTTGGGTGATGATATTATACGACCACATGTTATCGACGGTAATTTGAATGGTACGAACTATTTAGATTTGCTGCGAAGGCAAATTATTCCCGCTGTCCGTCAACTTAACTCCGATTTCGATGCAATTCAGTTTATGCAAGACGGTTGTCCCGCGCATAACACCAGATTAATAATGGAGTTTTTAGAAAACACCTTTCCTAATCGTGTTATTGCTGGAAAGGGTACGATGAAATGGCCACCTCGATCACCCTGCGATTTTTTCTGTGGGATTGTGTCAAAGAAGTTATCTTGAAACGTGATTACTTTAGATTCATTGATCGATATTTTTATGTTGCTATCCCGCATGACTTGGTGCAAGGTGCATGGTGCTCATTGTGAAGTACCCTCCGAATCTGATACAATGATCTAGACATCAGCAAGTATTTTTTATAGAAATTTTCTATTTTCCAAAAATTACGGACTAATGTATGGTTCCGGTTCGCTGGGATTCCTGGCCGCTAAAATTAGAACGATAACGATGGAAATCTCGTGTTCTCTTTGTGTTATTTTTCCATCCCTTCGTGGAAACTTGTAAAGCATGCCGCTCTAATTACATCAATCGTTTTAACTACCTACGCGTAATTCGATACGGGCTTTGTCAAGTCGTTTCGCGTTTGCCAGTCACGGCCGGCTGGATCCCAGTACTCGAGGGAGAGAAAGAGATTTAATCGCGCCGGACGGAAAATCGTATTCAGATTAACGGCAAGAGACAACGGGTGCACCGACTACCGCCATGGGAATCGCGTCCCGTCGACGGCGAACGCGAAAATCGTAAAGCAAAACACGATTCGAGAGTGTGACGACCCGGCGGAGTCTAATTCGTCTAATTTATGACGTTTGTGCGCCCGTCGACTGCTGCCGGACACAATTACTAGTGTAGCCGGTGCTCGTTTTACTCGCATCGACGGCCTTTTTCGTATACGGCACGTTTTACGGCAATTCCGCACTCTCGCGGGACGGCCACTGTTCCCGTATAGCATAATAAATTTTTCGATATTACTACGTCGCGTTAACGCAACTACCATAAACGGGGTGTTTCGCCGATTAAAACCGCCAAGCCAGTTATGATCTCAAAATGCGCGTTTATTGCCGTTTTTTGAGTTCCTTTAACACAACTTTTTTCCCACAATTTGCATCCAAATGCTCAGGTAACCCTACTACAAATATATCCCGCCAAAATAAACAATAGCACAATCTTTTAAGGAAACGTTGCATTCTACTACACTATCGCTATCTTCTGACGAAGATGTACTATCCTCTTCAGAAGCACATTGTTCATCTGCTTCCAGAGTGGGCTTCACATAAGTATCTTGCATTTTAAATTCGGAAAGCACAATATCATCACCACTAAAGTAATGTACACAGTGTACTCAAATACATTTTTGTTTAAATTATATAAATTAAAGAATAAATACAATTTGAATTTGTCCGTTTAACTTGTAAAGTTTATTTGGGCGAATACTGAATATATTTATTGATATTTTTGCTCAAGTACATTCGGCGTTGTTGACAAACGGTGAAACCTATAAAAGCAGAAACGCGATTCCACACATATGTACATCAGGAATTGACAGTTTAGTTAGCTAGTATTATTTTGCGCATTTTCATTGTTTCAATATATCCTATTTAAAAGAAACTTTCGTTGACGAAGTTTCCGAAGAAGTTTCCGCATTTTCAAATACCCAGAACTTTCTAATCCATTCGAAATCTGCATAGTGATTTTTTTCTCCTAACGAAATCAGCTCTACCTACCGCTACTTGTTACTAAAACTTTGAAATAAGTTGCCAAATAGAGTTAATAAATCATCCTGTATATTGTGCATACTGAATGGAGAGACAAAATCTGTGAATAGGAGCGAAATACATGCAAGTATAAAAAAACGCCCTAGTTGCCAATGTATTATATCTACGCTCTATACTGTCGCTGAGGCTCTCGCCCCATTTGGCAACGTTCCGCAATACTACGGTTAAACTACTACTTTCAAAGATGCATACACGATGTTTTTTTGAGCCTGCTTCTTCTTATTCAGAAGGTATTATTGTTGTGTTTCCTATTTTCATAGCGCAGGTACACGCATAACAAATGTATATTCAGTTGAATTCGAACGGTTGTATCAGATAGTTGTCTCGTGTCGGGAATAGTGATTGTAGATTTCCGTTTTAGTGAATCCCTTTCCCAGTGCCGGATGAAGTGAGACCACTGGGACAATTAGGTAAGTCTTATTTACCTTTCAATTTACCGTAAACCGATACGTTATATAATTGGCCAACATCAAAAATACGTATCCTTAAAGGCAATAGAAGAAAAATACTCGAGCATTAGAAGACTGAGGTGTAGAAACAAGATTTATAAAATCGGATCTATCAATTGTATACATTACATTTTAGTTTAATTAAATCAAGATAGCAAAATCAATTTCTACTTTCTTACTGATGAATGTAATTACCTTCATCATTAATTATTTACATTTGGAAGAAGGCTTTCGGCCTGTATTTCCATATCAAAACTTTCTCCCCTATATTTTTTTATTAAAGCAGGCTATAACGTTGAAGCCATAATTATTTATGTAATTGGAGCTATCAAACAATCTGCAACTCTTTTAAGCAATCTACAGGGTACCCCATCTGGTCCATAGGAGGGTTTACTTTTTTGTTTCTTAAATAAATCACTAATGTCAAATACATTATATGGCATTGCACACATGCTGTGTAGAATGTTGATGTTATTTGCAGTTTTATAGTTACTAACTGAAATTTGAGATGCTATTTCGTTAACTGATTCAAGAAAAAAATTATTAAAACTTTCGACTACAATGTCCGGATCATCTATTGTTCGACCGTCACATTCCAGATCAATATTTTCACGGTTTTAATATTACCTGACAAACTATTTATAATTTCCCATGCAGTTTTCTAAGAATTCAAGGAGTAAATTAATTTAGAAGAATAATAATCTCGTTTGGTTTCTGTGAACAACAATTTATGTCTTCTTTTTGCTTCTGAATAAATATTACTCATAACTGAAAAAGTTTTTTAAGTATAAACGAGTCGTAAGAAACATCAAAAGTGCCATAAACAATTAACCGAAAAAATTGCCATTCCAGGCGCATGGTTTATTGCTGGAATCACCATACTAGCAAAAGCAATTAATGGGGCGTACAGGTTCCCAGTCCTTCTGGCGGGACTGGCAGTCCATGCACTGTTCGAGCTAGATAAAGTGTACTGCATTACCGGCCCTATTGCATTTGTCTCGATGGCTAGTGTTTGACCGGTATCCCCTAGATGGGGTATGTCGTGGCGCAAGCAAGTGGCTGGGACATTTCGCAATAAGTTCGGCGACACATTAGGGATGAAAGCGGGTTTAGCATTCGCAGAGACGCTGATGACGCCTGGTAGGCAGAAACTCGAGTCCGTCTTTAATGCTTGCACCCCTTCATTGCCCCTGCTAGTATGGTGATTCCAGCAATATACCATGCACCTGTAATGGCATATAAACAAGTCCTTAAGATTACATATCCTGTTGTACCTTAGAAACTAGTCTATTAACGCTAATAACTCCACTGTGTTTCAAAGATTCAGCAAGGGTTAGAAAACGCTAACATTGAATTAATTTATTTCTTTATTGCCTAATATTTTCGACACAGATAGTGTCTTCATCAGGGCTTGAAATGTTTAATTATAAATCCTTACGTTAACTGAGTCGGGGAACATAATTCAGCTCGTAAGTTCAAAGAGGAATCTTGTACTTTCGATTAATGATATAAAGTATTAAAAGATGCACATTGTATGTATTTTTCTGATATTAACTTTTAACGAAAGATCACTTTGGATTAAACACATCACTACATTACTTATTTCCCAAATAAAAAAGGACCTATCATGAAGCATTTGTCTACTTGTCAGTCGATCGTTTAGATCTTCAAAAATAAATTGTATCAAACATCTTCCGAACAGCATAGCATCTAATACAATCGATAAATAATAGGAACGAATACGCCGCAGTAGTTTCAGTAACGCGTCCCTAATCATCCCCTAATGGACGCCGACTCGTACACTAGATAGTGCGCCCCGCAAACGATTTATGCGTCTTCTGAGACGCCTCTCCAACAGCCTCTTATTCTCTTTATTTGTAACCCTATAAAAACTTATTTATTGCGCAGCGTAAAGGAACGGTTTTCGCATAAAACGGAAAGCTCCGTTGCACCAGAACGCCACCGAGTCGTACTTCAAAAAATGGGATTGTTTATTCTACCGAACACGAACGTCGTTCGTATTTATAGCGTTTTAGGGGAGATGATGTCTTTGTGTGTCGCAGGATTGGCGTTATCGCCTCTTCACAGTTTCGCTACTTATTCGGGGAAAGTTTTTCGGCAGTTTTGTATTGAAATTCGGATCTGCATTAAGGATACGTTTTGATTTTATCGTTATCGGTCTTCCACGATAAGTTCCGTCGTCTGCTAGTCTTGTTTTACGTGTATGGAAATCAAAAATGTTATTCTCGGAGCTTTTTGTTGACAATTGTTGTAAAAAAGTGTGACGGGAAAATGTTTGGTATGAAAATCCGTCCAGATTTATTATCTAATCGCGGCGACAATGTCTATCTATTAATTTGTAAATGACAAACACCGCATTACTTAATAACCCAAACACGCATATTTCTTTCTATTAACAGCATTAGTAACTGTCAGCGGTGGACGTATTTATCGTAGTTATTGATGAATAATGTCTGGATCCATTATTACCGGCATTACGATTGATAAATAGACTTGGTTGTTTCATTCAGACTTCAAAGAAAGAGTAAGGTAAATCACATGTAAGCAAATACGATGCTTGTCAAGTTACCACACCGAAAAAAGATCCGGGATATCCTGCCTGGGTTTGAAGTCATTGAAGGGCATCTTAATTCTAGTTGACAAATACTTCCACGAATTGCAGGCGTTGAAGAAGGAATACTAGCAGCAGAAGATTGCCACTTTGTTTCGATGTTTCATCTACAAATATATGGCGAACATTGCGCAGATATGTATCCACATCACCATATCACGTTACATCTGTGCAGGATTTTTCATAACAAGATTATAAATTACAAATTCTTCTTAGTGACAATATTGTCGCTCTCTTCTTTACCAGCAAGGCTCCTAGGAATATCTCACTTATTACTTTTTTTGCAAAATAATCTTTGTGAGCTTCCAGAAAATATTCCGATTGCCAATATGCAGAGGATTTGATTCATACACGACGGTGCCTCAGCCTGCTTTTCTTATATTGTCACTGATTATTTAAACACAGTACACACAGGGCTTTCATGCATCCTTTGTGCGTCTTGCATCGGTAGGTCGCGAATTGTGATTGGTTTTAACTATTTTTCGAAACCATATTTCTATGCTTGCAGCAGAACGGTACATTGAAATTTCGGAAATTGTTCTGGAAGTATTGAAAGGTGTGAAATGTTGCAAAATATAGACTATGTCCTTTTTCATTTGATAACATCAGCTTATGAAGACGTACAGAAAGTGTATAGAAGAAAATGGAGATGCATTCGAACACTTATAAATAACATTATTTCAATAATATATAGGTAGTTGTAAAAATAAATTAATTAATCCAAGAAAACTGTATCCGCGTATTAATCTAAAATCCCTTGTAACATTTTTATTATTCATTTTGAGGAAATCGTGCATTAGGGCATTTAAATCACATACAATATTCTCTTTTAACATATTGAACAATATGCAGATGTTCAATTTAAAAAATTCTATGTTTTAAATTAGCACAAAACGCTTCATTCAATTGTTTCGTTCCTAATTGTATATTAATCAGCATTAAAATAACAAAGTAAGTAACAGTGGGCCGATACTTTTGAACAGCCTGTATATATAGAGTCATATTGAAACATATTTAATTTATTAGAATAGTAGCAAAAAAAAATGAGGTTAGAAACTTTTATTACGATAAAACAACGCACAAATAAAACGCAAGCATGTAAACGGAAGTAAGTTGTTTCAAATCCAGCGCTGCTACGACGCACAACCGATGCATGGACACCTACCATACTGATTGAGGTTTGGGGAGCGCACTTGAGCCACCATCTACTGGGCCATTTGTGCTACCAGAAACCCACCATAACAGTACAGTACAGTAATCGGTGAGATGGTCGAAATGAACCTGTTACATGGCCACCACGATTTACCGATCTAACGCCGTTAGATTATTTTTTGTGGAACTGGATGAAATCTACCCCTATTGATACGCAAGAAGAGGTAAGGAATCGGATCGTAGAAGCTGCAGCAACAATCAAGGGTCATCCTGATGCTGCAAGACCGGCCAGGAGAGCATGGATTTATCGTACTGACGTACTGATTTGTCGTACCACAAAACGCAAACCACTTTGAACAGTTACCTTGTATGTTTTACTGTTAAATATAAATAATTTTAACCTTAAATATCACAGAACAAATCCCTCTGTAATGACACAGATTGCATTATTTTCCGTGAAGCTTAATTTGAAAAAATCCAATATCTTCTTTAACGGAAGTAAAAGTATCCATATCTTCTGATACATAAGTGGAAAGTGTCATGCCCATGTATGCACATCAACCCCACTAACTGCAACTGTATCATATCGGAAATTCTTACATATTCAGTAAACATAGAGGGTCAGAAACAAAACCTTGTGGAACTCCATGCATACTTCGAATATGTACATATCTACATTGGATGAAATTGCAAATTTTATTAGGTACATCGTATTGCATCCGATCCAACTCAGTAAACAAATAAAATTAGAAATTCTTTCCTAATTTCAGAATATTCTAACTTATTTAAAGAAAAATATGACCAACGGAATCAATAAATGCGTTCATTTCTATATATCTGCCGATATTAAAGGATACCACAGTGGCGGTTCGTGGGTAATTTGCCGGGTGAGGCGATTGCAACAGCTTAAAATTTTTTGATCATAAACAAAAGTTGAATAGATTTCCACGACACCTTTGACTTACTATTGTTAGAACGCATTGACTTTTTTGTTTGAGAAGTCATCGCCAATAGCCCTACATACATTTATTTTTTATATATCGACTTGATACGTCTATCCTTCAAGTTAGCAAATCCATTAATAATGTCATCATAAAATTGACCGTTTTTACTAAAATTAGATATTAATTCTCTTTCTATTGATAATTTAGCTAACCCGTTAAGTCTGTCTTGAGACATTGCATTTCTAAGATACGTCTTTATACGTTTTAAACAAGAAAAATTTGTTTCAATTGACACACTTGTGGCAGGAATAGTCAAAATTAATCTGAAAAGCTTGTAAATTTCTGGAAAAATGTCTTTATATTCTGCATAAATTAGTTTCAAAGTTTTATCTACATGCATATTACGAAACTGTTCATTCCAATACAAAATTTAAAGTTCGTTAATCAACCTGTCTTTATCAAATTTGTTGGGATATACTTCAAATAAGCAATTGAGTGCTTTCTTGGGAAAATCTTAAGTATACTCAGAATACTTTGAAGAATCGACAAGACAACTACACTTGCTGCAACGGTAAACTCAGTTAATAAGCTGACGCAGGCATTAAAATGGGCATACGCATATAATTTACATAATATTGAAGAAATCAGACGGATACTGAACGGTTCCGATGAATAGAGAGGCAATGAATTAATGGCCTCACTAAACAACTAAAATCACGTATCATATAGCGAAGCGTAGTGTGTGTTGCATAAGTTCTTAGTATGAATTTCAATGCATTACGTTAATCCAACAGAACCGATAACTCATTCGCCTCAGTTACAATTCTTACGAGTCGCTGGTTATTATTTGACGTGTTTTAGCGGGAAAAGCGAAAATTGATATAATTTCTTCTAGATATTGTTTTTAAATTTTTATTATATTTGATATTTGTTCAAAATTTTTAATATATATTAGTCGACAACATTGAACTATTAGAAATTCTTTCCTAATTTCATAATATTCTAACTTATTCAAAGAAAAATATGAGCAACAGAATCAACAGATGCGTTCATTTCTATATATCTGCCGGTATTAAAGGATTCTGCAGTTGTGTTGACCTATACCAGCTCCCTAAAGGATGAATATATTTAGCCATAAAATGGTAGTTACTTCCAAGTAAAACCAAACTAGATCCTTCATTTATTAACCAAAGAAACACCACAGCATCATTAGTGAACCGGACTATATATAGTCGAATAGCAGTGGGTATCCGCGAAAGTTTCCACTGTTCGCACGCACATATATCACAACAGCCTTAATGTAGAAATTGGAAACAGAAGCTTGCTATCAAAAAAGTTTCTTTGCAGATGAACTAGCTATTGATAAACTCGTTTTCAAAACTTGTAATCGCACATATCACTGCTTAAATTCTTATGCAATAAAAAAGTTTAATCAACTGCCAAAACAATTCTCTTGCATTGGCGGATTTGCGCTCTTTAAGAATGTACCAACTGTCAGGATAATTCCAAAGATTTATGACATCTCGCACAATTTCGCATTAAAAGGATTCCAATGAAATTAACGAAGGCACAGTAAATAAAACGATCCTTTGTTAAATTTAACAAGGTAATTTTTTGTCCCATATAACTCTAACGATTCAAAGTAATAATATCGCAGGAGAAATAAAAGAGAAAATTGATATTAAACCATCTTTATTACGTCGCGTCCGCGTTTCTTCTTACACAAACTTCCCTTATTACGATCGAAGTTTCCGGCGACACTTTTACGAATTAACACGTTCGGCGCGCGCGGATTTCATAACTTCCATTTTATGTTGGCGGGCGCGAGGACGTCAAATCGAGCCGTCAACCTACGAACGAGTTACGAGAGGAATTTAAAAAAAGAAACTCCCACGGCAGGGAAAGGGCGTAAAAGGGTCAAATCGGACGACCGACTTGAAGACGACGGACAGGGAAGAAATCGTTTTCGAAATTAAGAAATTAATTAACACCTTTCTGTTCCTTTTTTTCTTTTGTTGACGGAAAGACGCAGGCGAAAAACCGCTGAGAAACACGAAAATCGATAAGTAATTACGGAGTTTGTATTGACAATCGGCAAACGCGCTTTATTGATAATGGCGGAAAAAAGTATTTGCCTAGAATATTGACTGAAAGAGTATTTTTAAATAAATATTAGCACTAAGCTTTTGAGTAAAAATTGCAAGGACTGTGGGGCAGCACAATAAACACACTGTTCGGATTACTCCTCCCGCACAAAGTATTAATTAATTCAGGACGACACGTGTTTCGAGAATACATGGATTCCCATTATAAAGTCGAATAACCGAATGAGCGCAAAAATAACTATAAAATAAAAACATCCACAATCTTTCCTTCTCCCAACAAAAGTCGGGAATTTATAAAATAACATGTGAGGATTGTGAGAAAGTCTACATTAGACAGACAAAGAGGTCTATTGAAACCAGGTATAAGGAGCATATCACGCACTACCTACATGGCAGAGCAGATGTCTGGCGTCGCGGAACGTATGGTAAAAACCGGACATAACATAAATATAGCGAATTTAGAACTGATGAAATCGGTAACTTCGACGCGCGAGCTAGATGCTTAAGAATCCATTTATATTAAAAAGAATAAAAACCTTCTTAATTAATTAAGAAGGTTTTAATCGGGAAGAAGCGCCCTTGTCATTTTCTGTACTGATGGATTTATTGGAGTAACAAAAAAGGTACATTTGAAAACACTCGGGTGGTCCTAAGAATTTTTGTGTTCGGGGTGTGGGACAAGGTTGTACATATGTTAGGGATAGGTAGAAGGAATTAGTTTATAAGTACTTATTTTTGCGCTCATTCGGTTATTCGACTTGATAATGGGAATCCAAGTATTCCTCAAACGCGTATCGTCCCGACTTAATTAATACTTTGTGCGGGATGAGTAATCCGAACAGTATATTTACTAAGCTTTTGCTAAAAAAAAATTTTAAAAAATTACGAAAGGTTACACAGAAAACAGTGAAATTTGTCTGGTAATTATAATTGTTATTACAATAATTAACAAACAGTAGGTACCGTTTATTAACTATGGGGCGGTAATTTTCCATCACCTTTCTTAGAAATAGGTACCACCTTCGTATTTCTTGGCAATTTGAGAAACTCTCCATACTCACCACACAGATGGATTAATTAAATACATTAAGACGGCCACAACCCCCGTAAAAACTGCCTTGATAACATATCAGGGACATATATGTTTTACTTAGAAGTTTAAAAAATTAGCTATACAAAAGAAAAGGCTTTTAAGAATATAGTTTTATTTACTTGGGACCTGACAGTTTCGTTAATAGCTAATTGGCTAAAAAGAAAGAATTAATCAAAAGATGATAACTACCTATAAACTTTTTTGCGACACTTGTGGACAGCAGAATCGCGTGAAGTTTTGCAGGTATAGTTAGCCGTATATGCTCAGTACACACTGAAAATTTCAACTGCCCACACCCTCTGGTTCGGTCTTTACCCTCCTCCAAAATTCCTCGATTGTACTTCAAATTTCCTATATTGTCGCTCGCCTTTTTTGCGACACTTGTGGACAGTCGAATCGCATGAAATTTTGCAGATATAGTTAGCCATATATGCTCAGCACACCCTGAAAATTTCAACTGCCCATACCCTCTCGTTCGGTGTCTACGCTCCTCCAAAATTCCTCGATTGTACTTCAAGTTTCCTTGACGAGTTCTATACTGATAGAAATGTTTTCTCGTATCAAGAAATTAGATTTTCTTGCAAAAATCAGTGTTTATTCAAGACAATATTTTTACTTCAAGGCTATAAAAAAAGTTTAATACAAGAAATTTTTTTTAAATTTCATTTATATCAAATAAATATTTTTCTCCGGGTTAGAAAATCAAAAAATCCAAGACAGAAAAATGTCTCTTCGAAGTAAATCATTTAGTGCCAAGTTAAGAAAATATTCATTAGATATTAGAATCAATAAAAGGCATTTATAAATTAATTTAATACACATTTAACAATATTACTTTTATAATAAATGTGAGTACCTACAATATATATTACATTAACTGGTATCTTTTGCAAATGTTTATGAAACGCTCTGCGTTAAAGGTAATATCGTTAGATGTGTCATATTCTGCGTTAATCCTTGTAAATCTTTTGGTGAAAGAATTGCAAGGACTGTGGGCTGGTATCACTAATACACAGTATCGGGAAAATTCACACCGCACAAATTAATTTAATAAAATTCGGAACATATGTTTCAAGAGCACGT
>JARFOC010000148.1:417609-437965 GCA_031763485.1 Osmoderma eremita
AACGTTCAATTGTAATTATATTCAAATAAAAATATTTAAAAATATCAGTCTCATTACTTCATTTACACACCTCGTATATCACCAGCAGTATATGACATGATGATAACAAACAACCCTAGAACAAAGTGGCAGCGACACATAAATGCATAACCAAAACCATTGCTACACATATTATGAGTTGGTAACTGAGGTATTATTAGTTATTATTATTATATTTTCACAACATATTTAGTAACATTTAACAGAAGCTTTTAATTAATAGAACTTTAGGAACAGTCATTTACTAGGTGGTCTAATAAAACATCGGGATACTATTCTAACGGTGTATTTCTACCTACAGTGGCACCTCCATTTTGAAGGTCAATTATTTTATCTTTAAATGCAAAATGCAACTGGATGCCAAATGATAACAAATAGATGCAGGTGCCTTAAGCTTGATTAATCTTCTGGAGTACATTTAAAGAGCAATGTTACATTTAATGAAATGAATTTTGAGTTTATTGCACCGGCTAGCAGGAAAACTGAGCATATGACTCGGAATGAAAAAAAAATTAAGAGACCTACTTACTTTATAAGTGTCGGCTTGTATTAACTTTCTATTTGACTTTAGTAATCTTAAATCGATTCAGGTTCAGAAACAACTCTTAAGTTGTTTCGCGACAAACTTAACCTGGATCTCCCAGTAATAATCCGGGTTATATTCGTTCGTAGACAAAACGAAAATGTCTGTTCCCACACAAAAGAATTTATCAAATAAATCAAACGTATAAAATAAACGTAATGACTCTATAAAAAAATAAATGATTCTAAAAAACAAGAGATTGTAATGGTAGTGTCGAAACACAATGCAATGTGTTACACACAAGGTTATAATAACTTTAAGACATTTTAAAGTAGTTTACTGCGATTAGCTGTATCAGCCTTACAGCATAGCGAAGGAATGAGGACACCGAATACGTATATATACCTACTGTTAAGGCAGTTAAGGTGTTGATTATTATTGTTATCAATGAAGATTCAGATTCGTATTATTCTTGTGTTCATTTATAGACGTAGGTAATCAAAGTTGCAATGTAGTGATATAATTAATGTAGTGTGAGTATAACAAACGTATGTAGTCAAGTGAAAACTCTGGCTTTCAATGCGATAAAAACCCTGGCCACCACCCGGTGCATCACAATGCTTCAAGCATTAAGTAACCATCATAAAAGGCTCTCACATGGCGATCCTGACATCACAAGATAACTAACGGGCCTGTAATAGGTCCTAAATTTACTACTACAGGAAAATATTATATTAGCAAAAATAAGTATATGGCGCTACAAACATATATTAGATAAATATGTGCGCGCAACTGAAGTAACGCAATTAGTACGTTATGCCGTTGCCTCTGATTGATGACTTCGACCGATTCAAAAAGACCCGTAGATCTTGACCTACGGGCTGATTTTTCAAACATTCAGGTATCCGCTGACATCATCCTCCTCTACAGACCTACAAACTTTTATTGTATATATTTAGCACTCACTCCCACACATAATAAGTACACAGGGACTTCAATCTAATATTTATGATTTAAAGAAAATACTCCTTGAAAAAATACAGACAATGTTTGAATGAAAGGGTACTTGTGCCGCAAATGGGGCAATTTCTTGGTATACATATTCGTATAAACAAATTGATAGCTGTAAAACATACAGTGTAGAAATTATTAAGTAGCTTTTTTCTGGATTTAAAATAATAATAAAAGTTCTTGTTTTTCTAATAATTTTTCGCTTGGAACATCACCTATGTATATAAGTAAGTAGTTTAGTATGAAGTAAGATTGCCTTTCAGTGTTTTTCGAATTTCATCTGAAGGGACATCATTCGTAAATTGGAAAGGAAATATAAATCTAGAAAAATAGACTGCATTTCTTCAATAAAACATCTGCAGGTGTACAAAAACTAAAATTATTTGTTGAATTAGCATAACTTGAAAAGTGACGCACCCTTCTACTCTCATACATTAAGCCCGACAGTCTCCTACTACTGCCCTACTAAAACCGAATTTCCGTTTTACAAACTACCCACCATCCAGATAGTTCTCCGTATAAGCTCGCCTTGATCTCGTCGAAAATTATCATGGAGAATTGCTCACTTACATGTAAGAAGGAGGGACACCGACAAATTACTAGCGGGAAGTGGATGCAACATCTGTAATTTCCACAGAATTCGAAAGTAGTATTACTTCCCCGAAGACCATGCACGGCAGGGATTTGAATGTTGTTCTCATTAGGGCGGCCATAGTCTCTTATAAAAATTGCATAAAGATTAAGTCTCATTAAAGATGCTATCTAATTTATTTTCCTGCAAAGACTTTTTACATTTATACTGCACAATAGTGATGATGAACCATGACCACGTTGATGCTTCTTCATTTACCCTAAGTTCTTTTACGTTGATAGTTCCATGCTTAGTCCTAAATTAATTAAAATATTCAAAATTTTGTATGTTCTCGAAGTTCTATCCGCCCTGCTCTTCTTATTTTACTTTCCTCAGAAAAGGAAAGTACTTAACCGCCTCTTGCTATAAATCTCTAAAGTAAAGACGACAAGATTATTAAATAACGTCACCCCTAATAGCGGATAATACGTTTTATATTCCTTTTCGGAGGCGACCATCTTTCTCGCTCGTCCGCCCCAAGAAAATTAAGACAATAATCCTCTTAGACTGAACGCAGGCAGTTAAATGGTTAAAATTGTTGGAAGAGAGGAGCCGCTGCAAATTGTACGTAAGCGCATTAGAGGGTAGCCGTCGCCTTAAGGGGTTGCAGCTTTCATTTCTCCTTATGTTTCTTTCTTTGTTTCTTTTAGGTTTGAGGTTGAATATAAAATCGGAGAAAAACCTGCTGTTTGCGTATAACATGATTGTGATGCTTTGGAATCTATTACGAATTGTAAAAATAGGTCTTTGGTGGTTTGTATTTTCAAGAAAAGATTATATAGTTTAATAGAAGTAAAATGAACCGATAAAATGCCATTACACGTTAGAATCACTATACTAAGCAAAAGCATTCAGAACGAACTCGAGTTTCTGCCTACCTAGCATCGTCAACGTTCTTCCGAATGCTAAAACCCACTTTCATCACTAATGCGTTGTCGATGTCATTGCATATCGTTCCAATCACTTTTATGCGTAACGACATACCCCATCTAGGGGACACCGGTCAAGGCGCAAGCCAGCGACACCACCGCAATAGGGTCGATAATGCAGTACACTTCACCTAGCTCGGATCTCAGCTCAGTCCCGCTAGATCGACTGCGTATGTTGTGACTCCAGGGACGGTTTAACGATGATGTAGCATAAGAAACATCAAAAATTGCAAAACACTGACGCGATAAAATGTCATTGTGTATGTATCTACTTTATATGATTGATATTTTTGAATGCTATTAAAACAGTACAATGGCTGATACCTACTTCACTAGTGTTATACACAAAGATATTGTTGAATTTATTTCCACTAACGCGCAGATTTGAACATCTAAATCACCACTTTATTTTAATAATATTTTTATTTATCTGAATGAATAAGAATCCCCGTGTCTTTAGTGCTCGAAACGTATTTCTTATCTATCTTAAATCAAGTAAATCACGAGTGACTTTTACCGAATTGTCAGCATAGTTTTATTATGTGTGCTTTCTCTTCAACTCGAAAGCTTAGTAGTCCATTATTAAGTACGGCCACTTCCTGAGAAACTACAAGTGACTAACAACTATATTTCACTAGATATGGTTGCTAGTACCTTGTAGTTTTTCAGGATGTGCGCATTGTTATACTATATAGCGTGGTTATCTATACAGCAACATAAAATTATGCTGTGCTGCTCTACCATCTCCACCGCACATTCGTGTGCGCAGTACAGCAGTTCATATAATTCTTGTTTTTGCGCGGTCTCTCCTCAACCAACTGAGCTCTTATGTGTATCTCATGTCATTTCACAGTAATTCATATAGCTACGGCACGTCCATCCCTGCTGTATATATAAATGTGCTGTTTTTATACAGATGGTAGATATATTCGTCATTCATCTAACCTCTAGTGTCTTGGGATCTTTTATTCATAAAACTTTGCAAAAGAAATTGAGCAAACTGGGGTAAGGCTATATTATTTAATGTTATACATCATTTATTATTATTTTTCACAATACCAGAAAATATAATAACTGAACTATGATCCTTTCTGAACATTGATTTTATTAATCAAAACTCTTTAAGACTATCTGGAATAAGCATGTGTTATGTAATGCAAAAATATCCATAATAATTTTTTCTGCAGTAAAGTTCCAGCTAAGAGACAAGCATTATTATACATACATATATTGTCTGGATAAATGTACTCTTTTTATACAGTCGTAATAGATACGTAGTTCATTCAACTTCCAGTGTCCTGAGACCTTTTACTCGTAAAACTTTGCAAAATTTCTAATGGAAGTTGAACAAACTCGAGATAAGGCTATACTTAATTTACCCCAGGGACATTTTACGTATTCAAGTAAACTGTATGTACATATGTATGTATAACCGCAGATGCCGCACAACTTAAAGGACCAGTTTTACATTATTGACAGATATAACGTTTTTGTTTGGGAATTTCATATTATTCTACTCGATCCGTTAAGATCGATGTAACATTGCGCCAGGGGCATGGATAGAACGAATGTATTATCGCTATGAAATATATATTTCATCTGCAGACGGACAAGACAAAATTCTCATCTCTTCCTATTGCAATTTCTCGTGGGCACACATACATAGAACTATCATCTTCTGCTCTTCACAGTTAGATAAGGAACGCTCTCATTTATAGCGGTCCCAGACGTCTCGTACGTTCCATTTCAACGGGTCGCGCAGGGAAATTTCAATTTTTCCGAGAGGTAGCTCCGTATCAAATTCGAGTCGGTTGGGTTCTCTCCTTGTTACTCATTTGATGTACGATTTATGACCCTCCGGATGTACGTATGTATCTCTCTCTGTGTAGGTGTAGTAAGACAGGTTATTTGCGTCAGTGACTGCTACGAAGATCTACAGAATCTGATATTAAAATTTAAAATATAGGGCACTTTGTTATTGGTGACGGCACCCGTTAGTGTTAGTACAAATAGTTATGGGAATATAAATATAGGAGTAACACTTCATGCAAGCTAAACAACTGCAAACATGCTTTTTTAATATGTAATTCAAATCTTATATTTTTCCATTTATTAATAACATTATACCTCAACATACATATATTAGAAATAAATTAATAAAACATCTTACCTTCCGTTTCGGTTACATATTTTCAGTTTTTTTTGAAGCAAGAATAGCAAGAATACTATGAAGTGTTTCAATATTTCTTTTTCATTAAGCTGAGAAGATGCAACAAATCAATCTACTTCGACTTCAACGTCAACTTTTGGTTGCGTTTGTTAGCTAATAAACATGGTCGTAATATGTGTATTCTAAATTTTTAAAAACATTCTTACGCAGCAAACCTCTCTTGAGATACACACCAAATTTGACAAATCTAGATCAACAAATAAGAAAGTTATAGATTACATGTTTGATGTAATTTTGCCAGTTACCGACTGTTACAGTGCTATATGCTCTTCGAATTAATTCCTCCATACCTCTTATCTTAAATGTGCCCATACCATTTCAATTGGATTTAACTAATAGTGGTAAGGTGGTAATCGAAGAACTTCATGACAACGACAATGACATTTCTTAGCAAGCCAATCTTCGTGTGTGCCTAAATCCATCTCACGATGAACATCAGCAGTGTTTTTCTTGTATATTCAGCAGGAGGAACAAATCCGTTATCATCACTAACATGAACTAATGCAAAACGAGGTTCAAGCCCGGTTGGGGATTTCAAACCAGCACTTAATCCTTGGATAAAAACTTGTCGACTATTTTGAATTGTAGTGTATGTCAAAGGTTTATTTACTGCATGGCCCCACCCGTGATTCATCAGTATATATTATAGTAAATTATGTATATATATATATATTAAAGTTACAGAAATGTCAAATTGCAAGTTCTAAATTGTACTTGCTTCTCTAAATTTCTCTATCTCTTAAGTATTTGTGCCTCCACCGAATAATGTCGTCTCCTTCGATGAGTACAGTTTTACGTCCAGCTTTTTAATTCGAAACCCATATGTAACAATCTATGTAAAGTTGCTCGACTGAAGTTAGGAAGATCATCATCAGCATTGACAGTAGCAAGAATTGCATTTACTTAAGGTGGCATATTCTGTATGAAAAGACTATAAATTATATACTGTACGCTCTGAGCAACCCAAAGCTTTAGTCGCTTCTTGAACGGCAGCACTCACATTCATGGTTTTATTAAAATAATTTAAAACATTTGCAATCATACCTACAGTTCTCCTTCAGGCTAAATTTTTCTCCCTTACGCCGTTTTCTCCCTACATGCTCCATTAATGCAGTAAGAACTGTAATTAAATGTATAGGTTACAGATTTTATAAAAATCAAGAGAAATATCCGTATTACCCTGTGCACGTTCGAAAAAGATGGAAGCGTTCTGAAAGGAACAGTTTGTACAACTATATATAAACAAATTAACGTGGAATTTAACTAAAAATATTTTAAAACTACGACGATAACGATTGACAGCAGTTGACGCTAATAGAGAGATAGATAGGTACTTTGCCGACGCGGACATATGTAAATAAGTTGCAACATAGTAATCGGAAGTGAAGATGGCGCTAATGACAGCAGCTAAGGATAGTAAGGGATAAATGTTGCTATTATATCCCATACTGCATACGGAGGTTGACACGATCTATATATCTTTTTGTATTGAAAAATGTCAGCAGAAAAGGAAATGCCGGGAAGATAAAACTTTAATTCAGATAAATAATGCTTTTAAGTATTACAAATTATAGGAGATATGTAATATAATAACTTGTAGCTGTAACACTTCCCATAATTCTCGTTTATTTATGGGAATTACAGTATTTAGAATCGAAACCACAACGAATGATGTAATATATGTATACGTAACAATAAAAGCGTATTAAACCAAAATCGGTGAAGTAGGACAATCATTAATCTAAAATACACAATACGTCTTCATTGACTATACATGAAAACAGTTTCACCTAATTCCCAATAACAAAACAGCTCAGCAATTATTTGTTTAAATTGGTTTAGGGATGACACGGAATATAATCATAAAGCCATCAATTCCTAATTATGTATATACCGAAGTATGTACTAGAAATAACTTTATGGCTCACGTGACTTACAGTGAAGACTATCTGCACTTTCATCGGAAAAATTATTACCTACAACTTTTACAAGGCTACGGATTGATGTAATATTCAATAATCGAACGTCACGAACGTCTATCTTTAACAAACGGTATATACAAGTGCGTGAATATTATCAAATATTTGTTGACTCACCACTATACAACGCCATATAGGTGCAGCAGTAGATGTTCAGTGGTCGATAAAGCTACTACACAAATGTCATTTGTCAGGTTAATTTATAGGTTATTACTTAGCGTACACACGGCATGCTTACATGCATAATGAAAGCTGCAACTTCGATGGTCCTGCTATATATATCCGTTTATTACATTACATTTATTATTGCATCTACATTTGTAGATTGTCGTGAGCTCACACCAAATTCTAGTCGGGATAAACAAATCATCATTTGAGGGGATCACAGACGAGTAGTGCTTCTGCTGTGGGATTCACTATAATTCCATAATTTGTTTTAACCAAGGAGGTCTCTGATATGAGAAAACCAGGAACCTCCATTATCTGATTAGAAACCTATTCTTTGGAAGAGATTAATTACATAAAAGCCTGCCTTTGTACAAGCGAATCTCTTTAATCTACTATTCGCTTAGCGTTAACGGCAGCCTGCCAAACAAGACAGTCGGATCAGAAGCATTAAACGTTGGAATAGGAAATTGCAGTTGTCTACAATTTCATTTAGTTGTTTAAGTTGAATGCGAATGAATTGTATCGTATAAACTGTACATACAAATCAAATAGTAATAATAGTAATATATTTGGGTTTTTTAGACTGTAATGGTAGCTATAAAAAAATTTAGCAGGCACTTAATCAACAAAACAAGATATGTACGTCAGTATTGTCCAAAGCTTAAAAATATTATATCAAATTTCTTACTTTATAGGAGTTCCATGACAAATAAATGGTAGAACTTACATAACCGAATCTTAGACAATCAATATTTGAATAATTTGGTTTGTGTTGACTTCAAAATTTAAGTTATTTTAGTTTTGAATACCAACAGACTAATGCGTATATTATGTTGTTTTTTTTAATTGGTTTAATAAATAAGAGCAATGTAGTTATTACCAGAGGACGAAAAGACAGGTTTCTATGTGAAAAAGAAATGACAATAAAATTTGGTACAAACTACCAATACGGTGGCTTAAAATAGTAAAAATTAAAATACCCGTACCGCCTTGATGACTGAAGAACTCCAGATACGTATTTCGGCAACTAAGTTGTCCTCTTCAGCGGAATCTACAAAGGAAAATAGTGTTGGACGTAGCACTCTGGGAGATATGCGCCACACAGAACACCACTTGAATAACACTACGTTCCCGAATAGGTTGTAAAGAAAAGAATGTAATGATAAATATATTAGGCAAACAAGGCGACCAATTTTAACACGTTTTAAAGAGCATATTGCTCATTGTAGAGGTGGTAGACCAGAAAGGTCTAGTTTTGCCCAACGTATTACAGAAACAGGTCACGGCATGTCAACAGACAATCTTAGTTAGTGAATCAAGTCCTTAATCATTGAGAAATGGATAGTTAGGAGAGTATTTATATTCATAAGATTACGCACGAAGTTATGAGTTCTGACAAAGGACCCATTTCGCATTCTAGTTTGCTAATTACATAGTTGTATTTGTTTATGCTAGTTATGTACATAATACACAATATATTACCCGTTGCTTACCCTACATTGCAACAATATTTACTCATTATAATCAATCTGACCTGCTTTTCTAGATAATAGAAATATTATTATTAAGTGGATTGTTACGGTTTAGTGATTGTGACGAAGTACGCTTAATGAACCCGAGCGATTTGGTAGTAGTATGTATAGACATAGATTATAATCCGGAACGTAATGTTACTCAAGTGGTGTTCTATGTGGTGTATATCTCCCAGAGTGTTACGTCTAACATTATTTTCCTTTTATAGATTCTGCTGAAGTTGGCAACTTAGTTGGCAAAATACATATCTGGAGTTCTTTAGTTATCAAGGTGGTAAGGGTATTTTTATTTTTGTTTTAATAAAATTTGGTGCTGCATATATCAAACTTAGTAGGTTAGTTAATGAAACAAAATTAAAAAAAGTGAATGAATGGTTGAATTTATCAAAAATTTAACGAGCAATCCTCAAAAAAATATATTCAACCTCTTCATTTTCATTTACTAATCGAATGATGACTTCCACCATTACACAAATCTACAGGTTAATGAAATACCCTGAAGTGAACAACTATAAGATCTGATAGCAAATTTAAATGTTATCAAAATTTTTGCTTTTTCTTTAAAGTCAGGTGTGAAAGCTTTGACATTCAAGTATTATTCGTCTTTAACCGAACAATGATCCAGATTTACGGATAGCATCATTCCACATAGTTTTACGAAGAAATGCGGTTTTCCTTATATTGATCATAGTCTTATGGGTTTATGCATTACAAAAACACAAAGAATAATTACAACTGATGACATTTAAACGGGTTAATTTCCTCTTATATTATATTTATCTCATCCTATGCTATGCTCATGTTTACATCTTAAATGTTCTAAATATCTTTACATTTGGAAAAAAAATCATTTCCCAGAGATTATCTCACATGTTCTTGCATTGCCCATCATATGTTATCTTTATTATTTCTTTTAACTATTTACTAATTCTATGATTAAGCTAAGGAGCAGCTCAATTCATAACTTTTGATATACGACTCCTTCTCTCGGAAATGACCCTCATTGCGCAGTATCTGAATATAGCATTATTGTGTGAAATTAACATTAAATTTTTTTATAATGCGACATTGAACAACACCAGAAACATTGGCACCATGTAGCAGGACAGAAACACAGCAAACAGATGATGAGGAAACCATCACAGCATTTGGCAGCTGACACACTGTCGCTTAGCAGAACGTAGATTAGGCTAATGACGTGTCTACTTACTGGACATGGCAACCTAAGGAAACACCTGCACAGAATGGGGGTCTATAGAGAGGAACCTCTGTGTAGATTATGTAATGAAGAAGTGGAAACAGCCTCTAACATTATTTTTGAATGCAATACATTAAGCCATCGGAGAAATACCCTATTTAGTGCAATAGACACACTACGGGGCATACCGGAAAAGGATTTGACGCACATGCCACTAAACCTTGTCAGGGAGGTAGATCTGTTTGGATAATCAGGAAATAACCGAATGCCGAGTAATACAATTGGCCTTAGGGCCGCAGTGTTAAGGGATGTGAAAGACCTGTCTTTGCATTAGGGATTAATCAATCAATCAATCAACATTTCTACCACTCGCTATACTTATTTCTTCTATCCTTCAATGCAATGTCATTTTACATCTACAATAATACATGAAAAGCACATAAAATACCTACTTGATTTGAAGAGCCTAACACAATACAGGTTCTGCAATAACTTTTTTATTTTAAATACTACAGTATGAATATAGAAACTGTTTAAAATCTCGTTGAACAAGATGTACTTTAATGTAATACAAAAGAATGGCCCTTTGTTGGTAGTGTGAACATTAACCGAATGGTGATGCTCGGCCTGATGTAAATCCGCTAAAAACCGCTAAAAAATTCTGTGTGCGTATGTTTTAGCATGTTTACGTTTGAAATTGTCACACATATGTAATTATACCTGACATAATTTATAGGACACACGTTGAATTTATACGTCCGCGGAGGGTATAAATTTAATATTAGATGTATTCGCACATAAAATGGAAGCAACACTACTTCAAAACCTGTCCGAAATGTATGTAAATCCTGTACAAATACTGCGTAAAATCATATGTGTACACAGCGTCAAATATCATTCCGGTTTAATTTCAGCATTAAAACAAAATGCTAACCTGGCATTTAATAAAAAAATTACCATTACGCCGCGACGGCTGGCGCCGCATCTGCACATATTTCTAAAAAAGGTTAACCGTAGAAGCAGAAAGATGCGGCGAGAGAGCGAGCGCGATAGAGACACGATAAATTGCCGAATAAACGTCCATCGCGCCATCTCGCCCGCCAAACCTGCAGCGAGTCCCGCGAGGACGCGTCCGAGCTTATTTCAAATTTCGTGGATCCCGCCGGTGAATTTCGCTCCGAGAGATTTGACGGCCGCTAAATTAATAAATATTCATTTATGCTGATTTCGTTTTAAGCGGTCACGTTAAGGTGCCCCGATTTGCCGTCATTTCAAATGAAAACAAAAAGAGTGAAATAAAACGTGGGATAGGAAAAGCCCTAAATTACGCAGTTAAAATTAAACGTGCATATCATGTAATGTAATACACAAATATGTATATGCAGATTAGGAAATTTTGTTTTGTGGTCGTAATTGATAAAGGAAAAAGAACCACGTTATCTAAGTTAAATAGTTATAACGTATAATTTATACACTTAGGCAATCGCTTCTTTTTCCTTACAGGAGCCATCAGACATCAGTCTCCGGAAACACTTTAAAAAATAATAATTCGTGATCAGAATTGTACTGACAGTTATAAATTTTGGTGGAGGTAACGGTTAACCTAAAATTATTTTCAGTTTGTACAGTGAATTTGATTTGTGTTACATAATAACTGTATATACCAGTTTGTTTACCAATGTTGTATTAATTTATGTAACTTAAAATCTCAGTTAGCACCAAAACCCAAATTCGTTGAGGGAAATAATCCGCATGGATTTCCGCCATGGTATCACATTCGTTAGCTACTGAACTGTCCTCAAAAAGTAGTGAATTTAGTGTACCAGTACTTCCACCAAAAGAGGGTAATAAGAATAATTTGCATACTGCTATGAACCTTAAGCTAACTGGATTAGAAAATTTAAACTTAATTTGTTTTTACGTTTTTCGCATCTGAATTCGAAACTCAATTGCAATTTATCACTGTACCTAGACGTAGGTTCTGTCTCATTAAGCTATATCGTGAAGATTTCCAATTTATTTCTATAATGAACAAATGCTACAATTTACTCATTACCTAACAACGAACATTAATTGATATATGTTACAGTGTTTATCAAGTTTTTATACCTATTTTTATTGAGTTATCTTCTTCTTCGTCCTTATTTTTAACGAAAACTAATACAGCATGAAAATTTAACCCTACATTAGTTCCCTGGAGAGTAAGAATTTAGATTGAACCATTTAGATATAGCTAGAGCACTGCATGAAAACACACAGCTCTTAAACTGCCAAACTCGGAGCATTCTTAACGAATTCCCGGAATATCCTATTCTATCCGTGCGCCCAAACGCAAGCTCGTATAGTTAACATCGTACTAGCGGCGATGGTAATTTTTTAGATCTTCTTCTTTTTTTCGTATTCCATTTCCTACGTTCATTTTTCATTAGGCACCGTAGAGCGTTCTGTTTCCACCGTGGCCCGACTAAATGAGTAAAGTTCGACGGTTTTGTGCTCCCTGATGGAATTTTAGGCTGTAAAATACTCCGGAAAGTTTCACGGTACCGCTGGAATTTAATAACGGTCGGTATACATGCACTACGTTAGGAATTGTCGATCTACCAAGTGGAATTGAATATATTGATGATGAGATTCGGCTACATATAGATATGCGTCAATGGGATTTGATCCGGAGGATAATTGATGTAGTTGTGTTTTGGTGCTTGCGTAACAAGCTTATACTAAATATCAGCACACGCAAACATAATTGGATGGGATCGACTTACACTATTGGTGAGATAACCCTTGCTGAAACAGATTCTGTTTAAGGTTTTAGGGTAGTGTTTGATAACACTGGTTAACAAGATTTTTGTCCCAATCACAAAAACGCCTGATTTCCATATACAGTTGCATGCTGAAATCAATTACGTTTTCAAAATTTCTCCATCACCCTTAGTTTTTATGTTCCAGGATATTCGCTTATCTACCTAAAATATGCATGCATAGATATGTATAGTATAAGAGAACATGTCTTAACGTTATTTTAGTTGTCGGCTAGAGCTCGAAACTGATCAAGAACCATGTAAGGGTTAATGTTTGAACATATCTTAACGTGTTAAGAGCTGCATTTCCCATTCCTAGATAGCATTTCATATTATTTCAGTTGTCGGTTAGAGCTCGGTGAATGAACATATACGCTGACGTTGTTAACGTTTTAAGGAGTATTGCGTTGTGGTGCGTTCAAGCGATTGTAGTGAAACCGCGAACATTTGATCACCTGTAAAAATGCCAAGGAAATGTGTAAACCACAGGACTTAGGTTTATAATGTGGAGGATGAGATCGTTTAGAGATACAAACGCACTAAAGCCACTTTTGTTTGTCGTTATGATGACTTGTCTAGATACAGCTGAGTGATCTAATCTCAAGACTATATCCATCAATTGTCGCTTTAGCGTGTTAAACATCACTTTTTCATATATCTATCCTTCGAAATTGATAACTGTCTACATAACATACATTTATTGAGATCACTAAAGAAACGGAGAGATACACAATCATATTAATTTCAGGCTAGCCAATGGAACACCTGGTCGTTCCGACCCGATATCCATGTTAAATTTTAGTTTTTCCATATTCCTTTCATGCTTTTCATCCAAATTTTTCCTTCCTAAGTTCATAAAACTAATCTGCGATTTATCGTGTTTTTTATGATTCGAAATAGGGAAAACGTTCTTGTACTTAATCCATGTTTTTTTTTTAATTTCATAAAATCGTTGGATCGTATCTGCTTGAAGCCTCATTGGTAGAGTTGTTACGCATAAAATTTATGACATTTTGAAAAGATAATTTACCGTCGGTACAATGTTTGACGTCAAGGAATTCCTTACAAAGTTAAAACGGCAAAAGCTGTTAAAACTTAGGAAACTTGGTTTTATAAATGTCCTCGCTTGGAAACTTTTTTTCACCTATTTATATAATCCTTTTTAACTTTTCATTTATCAAACCATCTGATGTTCGCTATCACTACGGAACGTTCACCCATCCATCTTCGCATGAACTTTTTCGGTCGCCCAATCTCTTATCGAGAACCTTGCGGCAATCCGCACTTCCAAGTCAATATTTCAAATTTGTCACGGACACGGATGTTGGGACGGCAAACCAGACAGCGGATCGATTCCGTGTGTTGTGTTTTGAATCAACGACGGCTTTGTTTCAAGCCCTCCTACCACGAGAACGGGATGCGATGGAAATCGGCGACGTCCGCACCTCCACCCCTTCCCGGCCGTCCACAAATACTGGGTTTTCGCGCGCGTATATATCCGTGTGCCGGGCTCGCATAAATCGAATTATCGATTTTAAACAAAGGTCAAATTAGGTACGTTCGGCGCGGAAAGGTACCCAGTGATAATTGGAAAACAATTCCCGCAGTTCATTCGGGAATGAATGGTCGTGCGGTGGGTGGAAAGCCGAAGGAAAGATTATATTCACTTTGCGCGTTCGGCGAAGTACATGACACAAATTAGTTTGTTTGCTGGAACATCTTCCTCTAGCATATCCATTTGTTTTTATGTACGCAGAATTATGGAAGTTGATTCCGAGATTAATGTTTATCGTTTAGAGTTTAGATTGTCTAAGATGAATAATAGAACAAAAACGAGAAATATCACCTCAACGGGCGAAAGGCTCTAGATACCTATTTCGGTAACTAAGTTGCCATCCTCAGTAGAACCTACAAAGGAAAAAGGAGTTAGACATAGGCTTAAGGTACGAACCTTGGAGATATGCTCTTCACCAAATTACCAATGGAATAACAATAGTGCTGTCAGAGTCTTTCACTAATTGAGGTGGTAAGGGTACAATAGAATCCCTAACACGCAGTATCGGGAAATCCACACACCACAAATTGATTTAACAAAATTCGGGACATATGTTTCAAGAGCACGTCGGCTCTCATTGCCAACCAATTCCCGAATAAAGAAAGTTATATCTAACACGTCCGTTTAAAAAAGGAAATGTGTATATCTATCTCTATTTATAAACACACCGAATAGCAGGTAGTATTTATGAACGTAGGGCGTGTAACATCTGTTGGTTCGCATTTAAGAAAAATATACAGGACGTCCCTTTTCTTTCTCGGTAAAAATATTCATTAAGCTGGAATGTTCTAAAATTCCTTTTTCGCGATTTAGTATGTTCGATCCTTTTTTAATATATATCGTTTCATATCGGAAGTAATTCGATGATTCGTTTCAATCATTTGTTCCGCTACACTCGATTCTTCTGATCTTTTATAACGGTAATGGGCGATATGTTCTTTAAACCGCGTTTCCATATCTCTTCTTGTCTGTCCAATATAAACCTTATCACAGTCGGTGTATGAAATCTCATAAATTCCCAACCTGTTTTTGGGAAGATATGTCCTTCGGATTCCCCAGAAGGTTACGTAACACACACACACTTGTTCGCCGTAGACAGAGCCACTCAAATTGCTGCCGCGATTACGCAGCGGCTGGACTTTTTACAACGCACCTCACACATATCGCTAACTTTTTTCATCGCAATTATATTCATTGGAACAACTTACCCCAGGAATTCCCGGCCCCGTTTCCCATGACGCAATCCGCTTTATGACCTACTATACATTCGAAAAATTATTTCAAAATTCTTTGCCATTCGAGTTGCAGTGTGTATTGCTATGATCTTTTACAGCATCTTGCGGTGATTCCAAACCGTTCCAGACCGTTCGCTGGTGCTACAGTACGAGAAACACTGACGTAGCATTTACATCGCGGTGGAGATTGTAAATGAATTGTAAAAGTCAGAAAGTGAAAGTTTGTCAGCCGTATAAAAATAATAATGAAATAACAATTGCAAAGTAAAGGGTGATTTGGATGAAAGGCGGGGGGGTATAAGAAGAAATGACAGTATATAAAGTAGTCAACTTTGATCTGTACTATAGATGTAAAACAGAAGTAGTTTCCTTATTTTGTTTTATATTATTTGGTATTATTTTCGACCAACATATTTTAGACATATAGTAACAACTCAAAACTTCTAATAATAAAACTAAACTAAACTAATAATAAACTAAATAACTTCTTAATAAATAAAAACGCATTACGTAGTATTATGAACAAATTATAATACTTGGAATACTCAGACATTACGTAACTTTTTCATTATAGCTACAACACGTCGTCTGAGAATGTACATTTTGATTTGCATCCAGTTTCCGGATGCATTTTTTTAAGTAGTAGCGTTGTACGAATTCCATGAATGTTCCATGAAATTTCTTTCGGGTACTGCAAGTTTAGAATGAAGTATAATCCAAATGCTAGGGTAAAGGCTTCAAGGAATGCAATGCATTGTACTAATTCTTCCCCTTCCATAAAAACTTTATATTGTTTATCTTCTACTGGGCGTAAAATTGTACAAATTATAAAGTATATGTATTTAGAAAATATTTAGAGAAAAGAGGAATATGTAAAATTCGTATGAAGTCAAATATATGGTCACGAATTAATAATGAAAATTACAACTCTATTAGATCATTTGGTTAATTGCTTTTTACTTTTATTTGAATACAAACACCACTGTACACCATACGTAATATCCTGTGTAAAAACTGTTAATTTATTGGAATCTCTGTGCCATTTGAACATGTGATATTTTAATATAAAAATATAAAAATAATAATGAAATAACAAGTGCAAGGCATAGGGTGATTGGGATGAGCGGCGGCAGTATAAGAAGAAAGAACAGGGTGGAACATAATCCATACACACACACAAAGGCTAGTTAAGGTATTTGACAATTTAATTCACTCATTAAAATTATCTGTAGGTATTTATTGTGATAGTAGAAGTTCCAAATTATGTTTTCAATATACCTTTATGTTTTTAGTATTCTAAATGATTACAATTTCTTTATCCAGTCATATTATAATTAATTTATCAATTGTCAAATAACTGCCACTCAGAAGTTGTTCGCCTGTGTCAAAAGTTTATATTATTTAAAATTCATTTCGAAATTGGAATATCCTAACATATACTGCAATGTCTACAGCAAAAAAGGAACCACTATTCATATACTTTTAAATTTTTTATTTATTAATAAGTGTTAGGCTTACCTACTTATATTAAATTAGGAAAGAAGTAAGGTGCTTTATTTACACATTTAATTGAGAGTACGAAAAAAAACGATGCACATTAGGTTAATGAGAATTACTCACAATGACTCAAATAAGAAAATGCTAGAATGCCACCTAATAAACAGTAATGTGACAAGCTTAAACCGGGTTCCTTTCGTATTTCAAAACAAACTTTATAGCAAACCTACATGTCCAAATATAATTGCCTTCGTAAAATTGCTCTTTACTGCGTCCAAATGGTTTGGAACCTTATTAAAATCGAAAAACTGACAATATTAAATAAAACAAAATTGAGACGGCTCGTCAAGATGACAACATAGGTCAACACCGCAGCAGCAAATGAAAGACAGAAAAGATAGACTTAAATAAGGATATAATGGTAGGGAGATACGCTCTTCACCGCGTTATTCATTGCAGCGCCAGAACACATTTCCAAGGAGGTAAACAAAGGAGTTCCGCGAACAAGGGGTGTCAGTCAAGTAGTAAACAGAAAAACAAAAGGTAATGGAATCAATGTTACAAGAGATAGCTGAAGAGGTGCGGAAGAACGAAATAGAAATTGAGAAAAAACAAAGTAATGAAAACTGGGAAAAGATATGGGTAAAAAAGGTAAAAGTGGGTAGACGAATACTATATTTCAAAAAGGAAAATCGTAATATACCTATTTAATTATAATCTTAGGCGCAGTCTACGCTATAGAAAGTTAGGAATAGGAATGTACCATAAAATATGCATAAAATAACAGGACACGAGTTTGAAATGGTAGAAATGAATAAAAGCCATTTACCACTTTAATGTGTATATGTCTCCTAACAGAATGTTATTATATTAATGGTCATCTGGTGAAGGGCATTTTTTTCTAGATTTGCTCTTAGCCGGGGATGCTGTGTCTAACACTTTCTAGTGTTCTACAGATGGCAGTTAGATGTCGAAATACGTATTTAGTCCCATAAAAATAATTTCTTAAATTAAACATATTTGTTTATTTGTTTTCATATATTTTATTTCAAACTTATGAGATTTATCAGAAAGTATCTGAGATTTTGTTTTCTCAATTTAAACACTTGTTAGATAGAGTCAATTGAAATCTTTACTTAATAGGTACTTAAACGAGAATTTTTCAATAGTTCGAACTAGTGAAAAATTCTCATTTACCTATTACCAATAAGTTCGTAGCTCGTGTTATTTTTGATTAATCTTTACTTATATCATATAAGTCGTATATTCATTAATAAATAATAATAATATATTAACTTTAACATGTTATTTCTCGCATGATTAGGACTATTTTAAGTCAAAGATATGTTTATGTTTATTTAAAAATGGCTAATTAATCCCGGATATAAGAGATTATCATATGTTTGTTAAGTGTGAGTGACGCGTCGCAGTTCTTAAGACGTGTTCACAACGAACAGTATTTGTTTAAATCAAATAATTTGTATGTGTATAGATTTATTTACACGTAGCGGTAACGATATTTTGATTTAGTTGCATAAAATATATATTTTATTTGATATATCAACCACCATACCTACACACTTTTTGCAAAGTACATGCATACATTCAACCGCAAATGTAACTGTCTGTCACTGTCAAAGCTCGCTGAAAACAACGCGGCTTTTCAAATTCTAGTTTAACGCGCTTAATTAAAAAAAAAAACCTTTTAAATATGCAGCGGTGTAATACGTTCGCTCTTTTAAATAAATATGTTATAAGTTGCAGTGAATATATTATTTACACACAAAGAGCGAGTGCCCTAGTGTCACCCGATGTTACACGAAGTCAGTGCTTCTAAGCGTATCGCGATATATGTCCCACACAGCCCAACTATTACGACAGACAAATAATAAACTATAATAATATCATGTAATAATAATAATTGTCACTTTATGAACTTGAAAATAATATAGTTGTTAGGTATACCTAATAATACGTATGTACATATATTTTATAGGAGTATTACGTATTCATGATAGGTATATTATGCGACCCCGTTATAGAAAGATTCTGAGAGAGCCGAAAGTGTAACGGTGATTGTATAGAATCTATGTAAATATACATAGAAGAATAATATAATAAAAAGCGATAGTATAAAAAGAAGATGGAATTAACTCGTGAACATTTTCGTGTCATTATTTTTTACAATTTTCGACGTGGATTATCTCAACAACAGTGCATCGATGAACTTAATTCGCTATTTGGCGATCAAGCACCATCAAAAGCTAGTGTGTACCGGTCAATCGTGGCTGTGCTTCAATCACTGATGAATTTCGTGAAGGCCGTCCAAAATCAGTTGTTGCTCCGAAAAACATTGAAGCTGTGCGTGAACTGATATTGCAAGCTCGGCACATGACGTATCATGAGATGGAGGTATCCTTAGGTATTAGTGGGACCAGCATACCTTCAATATTGCATCAACATTTGGCCGTCAAAAAAAATTGTTCGCATTGGATTCTACATAATTTGACAATCGGTCAAAAAATGCTCGTGTGGATTGGTTGAACAAAATGCTCCAATAATACGATCACGGTACTTCAAAATATGTCTCTGACATCGTAACAGGTGACGAATCATGGATCTATGCCTATGAGCCCGAAAGTAAACAGAAGTCAACTGTATAGGTCTTTCAAGATGAGCCAAATCCAACATAAGCCGTTCGCGCCTGTTTCTTCGGAAGAAAAACGGACATGTGGCAGCTGTACCATTGGGGCAACGTCGGCCGGTCAATTCTGAATGGTGGATGTGGATTGCAAGCTTGGGGAGGGTGGTACAACCACACGCATTTGGGCCACCCTTACCGAGTCCTTTGTGCTACCCCCCAGGCGGCGTCGCTCCCCCACCGCCTACCCGAGCCACCCCAACCTCAGGACGAACTCGAGCAGCGCGGCAGTAGAGGCGCCACCAAAATCGCCCACACTGGGCCAGCATTCCCCCAGGACGGAGTTTCTAATTTGGGCGAGTGCCGGGCAGTCGCACAAAATGTGCT
>JARFOC010000148.1:447658-478272 GCA_031763485.1 Osmoderma eremita
TTTCACCCATACAAGTGATACGACATTATGGGCAGCGATCGCCTCCAGGATCTCATAGCATTGAAGCACCAGACCCGCACATCAAGCAAAAATTACATGGTCAACCTTTTTCGACGGCTGAAGAAGCGGTTAATGCTTTCAAAATGCATATTTTGGAGGTACCTCAATCGGAGTGGAAAAAGTCATTCGAAAACTGATTCAAGCGCATGCAGAAATGTATTGATCTTCATGGAGAATATTTTGAAAAACAATAAAGCCATGTACTATTATTAATTTTAGTTTCTGTTCTCTATTCCCGAAATATAAACGGCATTCCTCGTACAATAGGCCTCAAGGCCACAATGTTAATTCTCCGCATTAGGCCTAATTGCAAACGGCGAATAGAATTACGAAACATGTGAACCTGCAATTCATTTCGCTCGATAACCAACGCATATCTCATTATCTCTCATTCTCACGTATGTAGCAGCTAGGCGTAAAGCGCTCTCTCCTCCCATTTATATTTGAATATTACCGACTACTATGGGTGACTATAGTTGAATCTTTAGATCTGTATACATGTACTTATCAACAGTACATCATTTATTCTATATCACTCTCATGGATCGTGTTAGCGCTTAACGAAAAGCACTTAGTGACGCAGCCTTCACATGCAGAAGTGTAAACTACGTCTGAGCATAAGTGAATGATTAAGTTACTATTTACGAGGTATGTGATATACGGGAAATGACCGTGTGTTGTCACCCGTGACCTAATTGTATGGAGATCGCACGAATATTGGTGTTTGAACATATCCAAGCTAACACGTGTGTGAATTTCAAGCTGAGGAAACCAGTTGGTTAGCTACTGAGAAAATATTATATAGACGTTGCAATGAAAATGAGTCACCAAAATTTAGAGCGCCAATACGTTATTGGTATAAAAACATTACGGCTGTTGTAAATAACATAAGGGGAAGAGAGCTGCTAAAAATGCGAGTGTGTTTGAGTGGCATAAGAACTTTAGAGGTGTGACGGGCGACTCAAGAGGCTGGCAGGCCAAAGCAATAAAGACGGAGGTTAATATTAACGGACTCAAATAGGCAATTCGGTCCGATAGACGATTAAATGTTCGACTTATAACTGAAGATCTGCAGATTAATCGAAAAATAGTTGAGATAATTTTAACCAAAGATTTCGTGAAGAAGAGTCGGCCTCTGAAAATCCGATTTCATGTAGCCATTGTTTTTCCTTCAAATGCGCATCTGTTTCCGAAAATAATTACGGGTAATGAAATTTGACGTAGTATAACACAGAAATAAAACGCGAGACCACGCAAAGTGAATCCCCGAGTTCACCGCCCTCCAAAGGACGCCTATGTCGCATTCACAGGTTAATACCGTGGTGGTGTTTCTTCGATCACAATAGTCCACCATGAATTTAATGAACCGGGGTAAACAGTCAATCGACCATATAAAGATACTTCAGATATTACTAGGTCTGTTCGAAGAAAATGACCTGAATTGTGATCTAACAAGTGGATTGTTCATCAAGACAATGCGCCAGGTCACAGTGTAAGGGACTTTGTGATTAAGAATACAATTACTCAATTAGACCATCCTACCCTGTTCACCTGAGTTAGATCCCTGTGTTTGCTTATTTCAAAAATTGAGAGCTGCGTTGATGATGATGAAGATGAAGATCTTCTGCTATAACTGATACCAAGAGAATGTGAGACAGAAGCTCAACTGTAGGTATATTCCGCAAAGTGTCCCAAAAGGAGACCCATGTTGCGCTCACGAGTTAAAACCATGGTGCTGTTTCTTCGATCATAAGGGAATAGTCCACCATGAATTTATTGAGCCAGCCAATCGGCCATCCTACGTAAAGGTACTTCAGATATTACAAGGTTCTGTTCGAAGGAGAGGTCCCGAATTGTGACCTAACAAGTGGATTGTAAATCATGGCAATGCGCCAGGTCACCGTGAGACAAGAATACACTTAAGAGCTGCGGTGAAAAGATCAAGATCTTCTGCTATAACTGATATCCAACAGAATGTGAGACAGAAACCCAACTGTAGGTATATTCCAGGTCTGCTTCCAGAAATGCCAAAGCCGTTTATGTCAATGTATAGATGCACTTCTAGTACTAGTACTTACTTTGAAATGGCAGTAACCAGTGATCTACAGTTCCACAAGTATATTTTTGAAAGATGTATTCCCAAAATTATTGTCATATTATACATTGTTACACCTCCTATGTATATATGAGGACGCTCATTTGAAACATCAAAATATGTCGCATATGCCGGATATAACTGATTCTTTATTTCGGAAATTTTATAGCAAGAGAATTAAAATTGTATTGTTTTGTTACCACAATGGTGAAATGTTAATACCAATTTTTTTATACAACCCCTACCTTCACCGGACTTCGTTTTAATTTAAATCCCAAGTCTCTTTATTTTAAAACTACTAAGCTGTTTTTACCTCGTATAACAACTGCCTCGCACAAAATAAACAATATCCGACCGGGTATGCCTCTGTAGCGAGGACAGCGGAATGATAACTAACTGTAAGCCACGTGGCAAACAGTTTCATTCCAAATTTTCCAACTATTTTAATAACCCCGGTCGTTGCCATAGCTGCGTGAAACGCCGTCCGTCGCTAGAGCGCTGGGTGTGGGTATACGCTGGATGAGCTAGACCGCACCGGAGCTGAATGTATAGGGGCGGATTAGAAATCCTTTGTCGAAAATATGCTAAACGCGGCGGAAGGGAGCGGAGACGCGGGTTAACCGAAATCGGAGAAAAAGTAACGCGCAGGTATTCCGAGCTCTGGCGGGTATGGGGTTTGATTCAGAAAGGATTGCCGGTTCGTTACACGCCACTGATGGAGATTTCTGGTAGCTGGGTTTGGAAATGGGTGAGGGTGATTTGTAATATATTTGCCATTAAGTTAATTGGTGCGTAGCGCCGTTCAGAAATTTGATAATAAAGAGGAATTAATACACTCTTGATTATAATTTCGCTGCGTGTGCTTGTCAGGTACTGCCTGGGGAAAATTGCTAACACAGTTTACCTTTGTTAACAATCTTTGGAGATTTATCGAAGCAAAATAAAATAGATAATTAGTGTTCAATGAGCTATATCGCAAATAAAATCAGAAGAATGTTTGATTAAGACCAAAAGTTTGATAGAAACTACAACTTTATATAAGTTATACGAACGCAATGTGAACTCCTACATATAAATACACAGGCATTTCGTATTTCAATAAACAATGTTTTCCTTACCAGATATTGGCTGCCGCCTATAAATTTCAAACAATAATAATTCTATAACGAACAGTGCAAGCTTTCATGAAATACGAGAGAAATAGCAATGAAGCACAAGTATGTACTTTATGCAATAGCTTTTATTTTGTGAACGAGGAAGATAAAACACTAGTTAAAATGATGTTAGTTAATTTTGGAAAAAAGATCACATATTCCGTCATTTATTCACAAATAATTTAAAATTTGTCGTATAACTGTGATGGGCGAAAGATAGGAATATTTCTCCGTATTTTCAGGTAGAATGCACTGCTAAGAAACCATCATAATGTCAGTTTTAATTCCAGAATTAACTTTGAGGTATAAGTATATATACAGAGTGTCCGCCAAAGGAACGAAATACACAGAATATTTACGAATCAATATTTTCCATAAATACGTAATAGTGCGGTGTATCACTTTTTTCAAATCGATCTTTGAGAAAGTAGCTTTTTAGAATAACTGGGTTAGATACTAAGCGTCTACGTCTGGAGAAAAAAAAACTTAATATTTAAGGCAACAAATAGTCTATCTTATCTTCAACATGTAGATATTGGAATAATAAATAAAATAAGTAATGAAAAGTAGTGAATCGATGAGAAATATTTCTGAAAGTACCAGCTTTAATAAAATGTGGTAATCACAATACACATGTGCCAGAATGAATTGAACTTTTGAGTTCACAGCTACGTACAGCATAGTTTACCAGGAATACGTCTGCCAGCATCATTGGAAGTATAAATTCTTTTATCATTTTCTTCTATAATTATTCGATATTGCTTGAATGCGACATTTCTGGAAGACTGTCATTTTATATGCAGCTAGTCTTTTGCGAAAATACACTTCTACTATAACCAATTCCCTTTTTTTTGAGCTAGTAAATGGGGTAGTTGTCAAGAGCGGTATTTCTAGAATGCTTTGTTGTTGTCTACTCTTTCACCCTTGTTCGAATTTCACGAGACGCAACCTGAAAGAGAAAATAAAGCTTAGTAAAGCAGTTTTCATCAATATGCATAGCTTCCGGCAACGAATGTCAATAAGATTCGCAACACTGTGCACCTGCTGCGAAGCATATGCAATTCTATTCAATCAATGGGCAAATTCTGCCGTGCATGGACACGTAAAACCAAATGCCAGGCTATTTCCTTCTTTTTCTTGGCATAGCTATTTCGCTTGTTTGCATTATTAACAAAAAAGAGTCTTTGATAAAATATAAAGTAAAGATTGCGTCATCTTCCCGTCCCGAACTGTGGGAGAAGTACATTACTTTTCGAAAAAAAGGACTACGCACAGCGCATTTCCCCAGAAATTCTATTTTAATATTTCATGGTAAATAATTTCGTGGCGGACTTCTTCAAAGTTTAAATATTACTGGGAAACATCGTAAAACCATTATGATTTTATCCAATACTAAACTTCGGAAGAAGTTTTTGATTACATATAAAGTAAGTTAGGATACACATTTTGCCCACTCTTTAAATTAGTAAAACTCCTATTTTTTAAGATTATTATTTAGTAAAACATTAGCGTTATTTAAAAATGAAGGTTTATAGAATTTATGACGTTCGCAACGTGTATGTAGTTGCTTAACTTTCCTATACCCGCGTCAAAATATGAAACACGTGTACCCGCGCGCGGTCTCTCAGGTCGACATTTGTAAAGTCTACATAACTTGTGTTATTAAAAAAAATGTTAATACAATTCAATTTATCTTTAGAAATGTATGAATTTAGTATTATAAACAAAAATCTTAAAGAAAAAAATTTGTTTTATTTATGACCAATAGTCCTTTATTACAGCCTTTGTGAAAGGGGTTAAATTCTTAAGAGTTAGAAAAACTTCAACTAAAATATACATATCTCCATTCAAAACACACAAACGAAAATTCAATAATTCAAAGAAAATAACAGGAATTAAAAAAAAATGTAAACTAAATCTAGTCAGACCTGCTACAGTAGCAATCGAAACACATCGTAATGGCATGTTGCAAACAAAAATATTTATGCAATAAATGCAGTTGTAACGAGTTTTGCATTTTTTTTGGAACTGCATCAGAACAACGGCCTAATTTATTATTTCTATTTGTTGTTGTAGATTCGGAATTATCAAATTTAAGTATTTCGGCAAGTCTTTGTCTCATCATCCTTGGTAAATTGATATTTATAGTTCTTTGGTGCTCATTTATGAGATCATATGATAACGCTTCTAAAAACTGTCTTCCGTTACTATTTATGGACGGATTGTTTTGGGTATACATAATATAAGAATTTATTCCAGTTACGTTTATTAAACTATAAAATATCACCATTGGCCATCTGTTTGTTCTCCTTACAACATTGTAGGTTTCGCACATTTTCTCTACCGCATCCACGCCTCCCTTAGTAGTGTTATAGTCTATTATAATCTCAGGTTTACCTGTTTCTTGATCATTTCAAGCATCATCATGCAAGAGTGGAATTACTTCTGTGCCCAAATCAACTTGACTTTTATTTACGGCTTGTTATATTGGTGAATTGGTTGGAGAGTTCTTTCTTTTTCTTTTCGAATAGTACCGATGATTGTCAATTTAAATTCTTGTTCCAGCTTATCGATCAGTGGAATACTTGTAAAAAAATTATCACAGGTGATGTTGCGCCCTGTATTATAAATAACATAGCAAAGACGCAAGACTACAGCCATTGATGAATTGTCGACTGAGTAGGGACCTTCAGGCTTTTTTCTGGTGTCAACCTCCATCCTTAATGTGTAAAACATTTTGGCGTCTGTCAATGCGTATATTTTTATGCCGTATCCATTAGGTTTGGACGAAGTATATTGCCGAAACTTACAACGACCTCTAAATACCTCTAATTTCTCGTCGATTGTAACAAATTGTGACGGACTGTAAAATTTGCTGAATGAAGCTGTTATAGTACCGAAGAATTCTCGTATAGGAGCTAATTTGTCTAGCAAAAAACTGTTCCAGCTCATAGTCAAACGAAAGATCTCTGGGGAAGAGCTATCACTTCGGAATAAATCTTTGGCGTTCAATCGATTATTTCTTCAAACACCAACAAACAGTAAAAGATCAAGAAATGCTCGAATTTCAATTTCATCAGTGGGATTACAGTCTGCGGCTCTTCCGATTTGAGGTGAAATCCGTTTTATTTGATGGTTAGTGAACTTTGTGATCAAGCATATTACCTTTTCGGAGAAGAACATGTTCCATATCAAACCCGGCTTCTTTAAGTTTTTAGCTTCGCCTTTTACACCAGGAAGTTGAGTCACTAAATTTTTAGAACGTGTTCTTACTGTTGTTGATGGAGCATTTTTGTTACATTTTGTTTTATTGTCTTTTCCTAAGTAATAGCTACTAGAAGTAGGAAAAAATTCCGCTTCACAGTCTTTATCGTTTTCTTGCTCCGTATCACTTTTTTCTTGTACATCATCGGAATCCTCATAGTCACTGTCGTTGCTATCTTCGTAGACTGAAACCGGCATATCATCCTCCAAAATCAATCTTGTTTGCTCTTCGTCCATTTTGATCTTAAAATATAACCTGCAAGTAACTTGCAGATACATATATGTTATGATATTATCTCAAAAATAATGAAAATAATACAAAATTATATGAATTGTTCAAAATATGACTTACACGAAACTGTTACGCCAATACTCACGTCGACACTCAGACCAAATATTGCTGTATTGCTGTATGCGCATACAGCATTTGAATAAATATACGTTTTAAGGGACACTTATGTCGTTTTACTTTATTTAGTTACCAGATTCCTCAACCATTGTTTACCATTTACATTATAAATAATTATCTTATGTTAGGCATATTTTATCGAGTTTGTACTTTATTCCACACAAGTAATAATAATTCAAATCGAAAATTAATTAAAACACTTTAAAGCAAACATTTTTTTTATTATTCCGCCTCAACATATCTCCCCAATCATTTTCTAATAGTTGATAAATTCTAATCAAAAGCAGTTTTTTTAGGACCAAACGAATGACGCGGAAACGCATTTTTCATCTGTTACAAACTACCGCGTCACGTCCAGTTTATCTCATCCGGGCTGTTGTCTGTTCTAGTATTGATATCCGCAACATACATCACGCTGGCACTTTGTATTTTCCAAAAAGCGCCAGGATAAATCGCCGTCCCGATAACGGCGAGAAAAAACACGAAAAGTTTTACCGGCTCTCTAACCGCTATGCTCTAACAGTTGTAAGGAAAGAGACGTGTTACTCCGAGAGAATGCGAGACACCTTGCTGTAATTTACGGCTAAAGTATTGGATGTAAAAGAAGTTATCCAATTGCAATTTCTTATTTGGCATCGAAAAAAGATGTCGCAAGTCGTGCATTCTTTAAGGCTTGCTTCTATAGTTTGTTACTTCTTCGAGTTTATTTCAGGGTCGGTATCTAAAAATGCGATAAATTTAGACTGTTACGTTGCTAGTACACCTACACTTACGTTGCTAGTGTAAGTGTTGTTAACGTTACACTTGAAAAGGTGTTAATAACTCTGGCCAACACGTTTTTTTCATGTACATGAATAAGTGTACCGTATGGATTTTTTGCATCCTGATTCTAATACTACGAGGGATGTCCGGTTACTACTTACCTTTGCGCGACACACCGCCTACGTGGCTCCGATCAGGTCGAAACTTACACGCATTATAGATGTGATACATCATTGCCTTAGGTTCAGTAGAACGTGTGCAGTAACAGCCGCACAATATCAGTTCCGATGGAAACATACTCCAAGTTTGAAGTGCGAGCGTTCATTCGTTTTTTGCATGCAAATAATGAAACGGTTACCGAAATTCATAAAAAGATACTGAAAACTTACGGTAAAGGCGTTATGAGTCGAAATCAAATTAGCGTTTGGTGTAAACAGTTAAAAGTGGACGCACAGCTCTGAACGATGATCCCTATGGTGTGCGAAAAAAATCATCAACAACTAAAACCAGACCCGGCTCCTTCTGATTTTTATTTGTTTGGGCCGTTGAAAGCTCAGTTGTCGAGTAAAAGGTTTGAAGACGACGAGTTCAAGAGGAAGTACCGCAGGATTTTACAAATTTGGATCGCACCTTTTACGAAGATTGTTTACAGAAGCTTGTGCCTTGGTATGATAACTGCCTTAACATTGGCGGCGATTATGTTGAAAAATAGGTAACAGTTCACGCTTTTACCTAGTATATGTTTGATTTCTATAAATAAAGTAGTCTGTCTGTAATGTACTTAGTAACCGGACATCCCTCGTAGTTTCAAAGAAATTTCGGCTACGTCAGGATTTTGAGATATTCGCTGAAATAGGTTATCCTAAAACTATGTTAAATTTCGATATTGAAAGTTATATTTTATTTTTACAACTTAAATGAAAATATTACGAGAAATATTGTATTATATAACATCAGCGGTGAGTTCGACATGTCTGGGTGTATTTGCTATATCATATCCATTCAGCCACACCCCTGTTTGAAAATCAATACAATTAATGTGCATTGTTAATGTACTATGTGAATATATAATTAGCTAACTACGGGTTATTCAAATCAAATTAAATCAATTGGTGATAGTCGACTATGTATTTATATCGACAATTCATGTGTAAATGATTCCAACCGATTTTGTTATGTGTACGGAGAATTCACTGTTTGTTAGCATAAGCATATCATTCTACCTTTAATAGAAAAAGCGTTTTACTGCTATTTTCGGTTTAAAAACTAGAAGAATTTAATGGGATGAATTACTTGGATGGGTTTCAAATACGTGCTACAAAACTTTATAGTTAGCAGGAAGCTTGAAGATAATATATAGAAATTGTGACTCAACTACTCACGTCATGAGCTTTAGATACATTTCCTGCAATCCCATCAAAATATCTTACCTCACCTTTCCACAATTGATAAACGTTATCAGGGCAAGTGGAATAGCGAAAAGCTTGCAGGTTGTAACACGTAGATTCCATTTTTATTTACATGTATTTCGAAATGGTTTAATACATCGGAATTGTAATATGGAATAACCAAATTAAATAAATAAATAATACATTATTCAGGCTAAATTAATAAAGGTAAAGAGAAACCAGAACTCTTATCTCTTGTTGCATCTCTTGTCGGCAATTTTATTTAGTAGCCACATGAACTGCTTATGAATGTATTAACAACCACATTATCAAGCAAATTTTAAAGTTGATTTTAGTCAGAATCTTTTGAGTTTATTTTGGCACTTGTATACAGTTTTAGCCATACGAAAAACTATTAGGTTTTTCAAAATGCCAAGGACTATCTAATGCGAAAAGAAGTTGGATGTTTGCTTGTAAATACAAAGCTGGCATTAACACATTGATTTTATGTGAACGTCGCACTATGGTTTCATTTCATATAAACTGCTGCCAAGAACACTCTTTGGAAATATCATTTAAGATGATTAAAATTATGCTGAAAATAAGGTAGATAGATTGGAGTTGAAAATAATAAATTGTTGGGTCAAATAAAAAAATGTAACAAAGCATTTTTGTTAGTTCAACAAAAGAGCATCTTTGACTATATATAACAAAAAATATAGTAGATCCAAGCAAGTTTTGATTATATTAACAAAAGCATTTTTCTGCGTGCACTACCGACACGAATAAGAAACAAGAGCAAACTAAGAAACAGCTTGTCCAGGAATTCTTTCGTAACAATTTTGGTTTAATAATAGACAAACCTCAAGTCAGTGACAATAGCGATAACGGAAACACCGCAAGAAGTTCCAAGTTCTGGGTTCTGCAATAGGACATAGGGGTTGTAGAAGGGACGGATTTTCTAACCTAGCGGATGTCATCTTACCGCAAGAAGTTTTTCAACAACTGTACTTGCACATCTGAAATATCAGGGGTTTATGTAGATTTAACATAAGAATCATTGTACAAACTGTCTTGTGGTAGGCAAATTAATAGAAAAAGAAGTGATATAAATACGTACACACTACAATCAAGCTTTATGTGGGCAAGTATAATTGGTAGTACATGCCCTCTTCAGTTCAGAAAGTCTTTAATCAGGCAGAGAGCATAATTAGATACAATGGCATTTTACCTCTTAGGCAGCTCTCTGAAGATGCTCAAGAATCTAGAAACAAACAGTTATAAATACATAACTGCATCATTCTAGAAAATGTTTGAGATCAACTACAAATGAAGATGATTTTCATACTTTATCCTGTACATCCGATCCGTTTCTAACTCGTATAAGAAAACAATCTTCACAGAAACATATAGAACTCGAGAACGAAGCATTGGATCTACTGGATGTTTGAATGTTCTCTACAACTTTATACATTTTACTTAAAAAAATAAAATAATTAAAAACAAAAATACCCCTACCATCTTGTTGAGTGAAGAACTTCGAATGCATATTCCAGATACTACGGAGTTCTTCACTCATCAAGGTGACAAGGATATTTTTCTTCTTATTTTTTACTATTCCAAGCCATCGTATCCTATTATTTTATACTAATTTTGCTTTATCCTTTTTTGTTAGTTTTAAGGCACAGTTTACCTTTTAATTCTATAAATTATTATTGCATTAATAATTCATACTTATTACACTTGTTTTTTTATAGTACATTCTTTGATGTATAGTACATGCGACAATTTATATTTTGCAAAATACTTTATTTGTATAATTAAATTAATAAACATTTCAGTGCTTTTTTTATTGTGCATATTACACCTTAACCCTTTGCTTTTATACATACTAATTTTTATATTGGTAGATCAACAAGTAGCAAAATTACAAATTTTCACATAAATTTGTCCGTGCGTCGCTTATGTCGGATTAGTTTTCCGTTCAGTGGTATCCAGGCAGAGAGCGTTCCTTTTCCAATTCTTATATTGTAGGTGGGCGTTAACATATTCACACCACCATACACTATGAAGATCATATTTAGTAAATACATGGACCGAAGATACTTGGAAATATTTCTTGTCCTTTTGTTAAATTTATTGCACAATAAAAACTTGCCAGTAGCAAAAGAAACGACCAACTTTCTTGAAACATCTCAATATATGCTTTCGAAGCTAGTTTTGAAGTTTGATATTTAAATCCAAAATATACGATTTCATTAACAGAGCTTTTAGGAATGCCGGTCAGTAGGACAATTTCTCGTATTTTTAACCGACGATCTTCTCGAATCAGCGTATCGACCTTTAATTTATTCTCATCCATTTTCGTTGTTGATAGTTTTTTTTCGCACACCTTGGGGATCATCGTTCAGAGCTGTGTGTCCACTTTTGAACTGTTTACACCAAACACTAACTTCGTTTCGACTCGTAACGCCTTCTCCGTAAGTTTTCAGTATTTTTTTTTTTATGAATTTCGGCAGGTGTTTCATTATTTGCATGCGAAAAAACGAATGACCGCTCGCACTTCAAACTTGGAGTATGTTTCGATCGGAACTGACATTGTGCGGCTGTCATTGCACACGCTGTACTGAACCTACGGCAATGACAATAGTCACCTATTCAGTACATATGCACATCTGAAATGCGTGCAAGTTTCAACCTGATCGGAGCGACATAGGCGGTGTGTCGCGCAAGCGTACCTTAGTAACCGGACATCCCTCGTATTTGATTTGGTTTCTATACTTAAAACAGAATTGAGTCTGAAAAAGAAACTACTCTTTGCCAAAATTGATGTCCGGTCATATCAATATCGGTGATTAATTACACTACAACTGTGTAGGGGTGGCTTTTTCGCCCGGGAACTTGAGTTACTATCACGTCATTGCAGGCCGGTCATTATCTTCGAAGACCAGTCCGTCTGCAGGGACTATTAGAATCCACTGACCCAGAAAGCGCACAGAACCGCTCCTCTTACAGCAACCGAAATAAATCTTATCTAAATGCTGCAGCGGAATAATTTCATTTGGGTCAGGCTACCCTGGCGCAAAGAGCAAATCAGCCTGCTCCGACGTGACGTTGGCAAAGTTAGTAGCCCTCATTTCGGCGATTACCGCGCTAGTGGCTGGTCACGGTATGCGATTCCTATACGCTAGACTCGTTAAGGCAGAATGATGCTTTATCGAACTGCGGTGCTGAAATCGCTAATTTTGTTTACACTGTGGAATGTGGTTACCATTTTACTGACTCTATGTATATATAGAACGTTAGAGAAATCTATGACCATACTTTCTGTTGACCGGAAGTATTCGTAAAGAGGCGATATGTGATAATTGTATTTTTATAGTAGTCATGTGTTCTGAATATTTCCAAACTAATTTATTCTCTGCTGCATATGTATATTTTATTACAACTTGGTCAATCACTATGTACACATTATGTGTGCAGCAATTAAAAAATCGTAACATATCACCACCTCGCTCACTCGACAAGAGGAATTGCGCGTCTCTTTTGAATTAAGTTAAATCTTGAATATGCTATTAATTTCTAATTGAAGTACTATTAGTAGGCCTTCCAGATCACCGGATTTGTCTTCTAACAGACTCCTTGTCTTGGTTTGTATTAAATGATTAGTTGGTGGCATTTCAGATAAGTTATCATTCGCATCAGTACGAAAACCTATTGTTATACGAGGGTCGTCCGTAAACTGATACCCGTTTTCAAATAAAACACTAACTGAAAATTTTTTACAAAATTTTTTATTTTACATTTTCATTCCGTATGCTACTTTTCTACAGAATTCCCATTTAAGTTCAAACATTTGCCGTATCTTGTAACGAGCTTTTGAATACCAGTATCATAGAATTCTGCCGCTATTCTATAAGGAAAAGTAGTGACCTCTTCTTTGAGCTCTTCATCGGTTTGTAAATGTTTTCCTTCCAGAAACACTTTTAGTTTGATGAGGAGATGGTAGTCACTATGGGCCAAGTCGGCGCTATATGGCTGTATTTCCAAACGGGACTTTTCAAGGACTTGTTTCGTTTTTAAGTTAAGATGAGGCCGCTCATCACGATACCGCTAGATAGCAGTACGCGCCTTCGATTCTTAATCAACCGCAGCAGTTTCTTCAGTGTCCCGCAGTACGCATCTGGGTTTATATTGGGCATTCGCGGCATGAACTCAATAAATAAAACCCCTTGCCTGTCCCAATACACTGTTGCCAATAGTTTTCGAGTCGAGATCGTTTGCTTGATTTTTTTTTTGGTCTAGCCGGTGAACCAGCATGATGCCACTGCATTGACTGACGTTTAGTTTCAGGAGCAGCATAAGAAACCCAGGTTTTATCCCCTGTCACTATTTAGGGAAAAATCATCTCCTTCATTTGAATGACGCTCTAAAAAGCTTAAAGCAGAGGCCATGCGTTTCTGTTTCTGTTTGTCTGTAAGGATGCGAGGAACCCACCCTGCACAAATATTTCCATGCTTCAGGTGAAATGTGACAACCTCGTGAATAATAGTGCCGAGACACGTTTGGGAAATTCTCACTAATGCCATCTAAAGTCAATCGCCTATCTTGCTTAATCAGTTCGGCAACAAACTGAAACAAATCATCTGTAATGATGGACGGACGCCACTTCGTTCTTCATCACGGACATTCTCTCTTCCAGCATTAATGTTTCGACATCAACGACGCACAGATGACTCATCTTTCACATCACCGTACACATCTCACTTCGCAAACGGCGACACTGCCGCGCTCACTTTCTGAACAGAATTATAGTTGGAAATAGAACATGTTCTACTTAAAAATCTGCACGGCAGAATGCATACACTTTTTGGCACATTTTCTGTATAACATCATACGAAAAAGAGCTTGTGTAAAAGATTAAATAGAAATATGTATGGAATTATGCATCCTGTCAAGTTTGAAATATATGAAATTTGATGCGCTAGTCTGTTTAGTTGGGTTCGCAGACCACCAGAGGGATAGGCACACAATTTTAACGTTAACTGCCCCATCTATCCTTACTATATTATCTCTGGGCGGCACGGTCAATTTTTTTTGACATTTTGATCGCCCACCGAAACAACACTAACTGTCAGAATGCGATGCGAACTTGTACGCAGTTAGCAAACGACTGACTGAAACTAGTTAGAAACTAGATACCTGCCGCCATCAAAGTGGCGTGCATGCACAAACGGCTATCAGTTTCCAGACGGCCCTCGTAGTACCGTAAAAGTATTACTGCTGTTCCATATGCTAATATTGCGAAATATTGAAATTATGTTTTGTTATTATTAAAACCGAAAGTTGTTAATGTTAGTTATTGAATTGTATATAAATAAGCTCTTGCTTTCATATTCGTAATATTCTGCTAAAGTTTTAGAACAAGCACACGTACACCGAAATCAGTCGAGGATTAAATTTACAGCGAAACAGACAGCAACTCTAAACTATAATAGGTCAGAGCAATATGCGTACGTGTTCTCAGTGGAATACGACAAAGTTTACCAATCATACGTATAGATGATACAAGCGTTCGATTCTGGTACAAATTTCCAGTAACCTTCGATTGTTTTACTCACTCGAAGCGCGTAGGCACGTGCTTTCGAATCTAGCGAGGGGCGCCTTGGGAAAATGAGATCGTCGTTGCTTAACCATTGCGATTAAAATAGTTTTGTTTGTTCCGACGCCTCGGAGAGGCAATAACAATAGTGGAAATTACGGAGAGAGGAACAATTATCTACGTCTATTAGCTTAAGTATACATGCCTACTATGATGTTTGCGTTGTTATCTTCGGCATTAAGGTATGATCTGCATTGGAGAGGGGTTGACAAATAAACCATATACATATGTACACATAGAACCTGTCTAGTTGTACCGTTACTCTACCAGTGAGAAATTCAGCCGTGTCAATAAACAGCGCCATATAGCGGAGGCCCGACGCGTTAGCTAAGCAGGCAGATTAATACGTGATTGGCGTGAAACGGTCTAGATGTGCGTATGTTTACTGGGGAAGGAATGAGATTGTTGGTAATTCAGAATCCTCTGATTAATTGTGAACTTTGAAAATAAAGGCTAAAATACTGTGAGAGCAACAATTCCCGAGAATCACGTGATTAAAAATATAACCAACTTAAATTATATGAGTTGGTAACATTGGATATATTACTACCTTGGATTTGCTTTTGTGGATTCCTGAAAGAAACAGAAAACAGATGACAAGTAAACTGACAGAATACGCCAATGAAATTATTTTTGCCAATATATATTACAAACGACCTAATCAAATATTAAAACATAAAATTATTATAAATTGACCAGTCACGTGGTTCTCAGGAATTGTTCTTCTCTCCATACATTTGTGTTATCTGTTTCCCTTTGAAGCTCATATTCGGGACGAGCACAACACGGTTCTCGTACGAGACTCGCATGGGCCCCGTATGGATCTCGTGTCACACACGACTCGTGTTCGTACCGTGTATGTGCGGCCAGACCTTTATCAGTAGATTACATATTTCAGATCTGGTAGCAATAACAACAAAATAACTATCGATATTTAAAAGAATTGAAGGAAACGGAAGTAATAACACAGGTTTAAATGCGTTAGGCCACACATGGACGTTGCGAGTGCGAGACGAGCACGGGTGCCCTATGGATCTCGTGTCCCACACGACTCGTGTTCGTACCGTGTATGTGTGGCCAGACCTTTATCTGTCGATTACAGATTTCCGATCTGGTAGCAATACCAACAAAATAACTATCGATATTTAAAAGAATTGAAAGAAAGTATGCACAAGTTATTTCACTATTTTAAATTTGCAAAACTACCAGATTTTTATAAGACAAAGTTAACTGAAACAACAGAATCTTTTTATTTATATTGTTTGTTTTGTATTATCTAATTTTCTCTTAGATAACATACTTTTTTAAATAAAAGCATTGTGATAAATAAGCGTTATTTTTGTATGTACCGGATGTGATAATCAGGAACACAATTAATAGATATCTGTAACAAAATTTCATAATTAATAGTACCATTTTACTACTCTTCTTCTTAAGTATAAAAATGAATGATTAATATTCAACACATATTTAATTATAAAGCTATGATAATGAATGCATAACATCTATTTTTTATAACTACCTTACTACTACATGCACCGTGTTCAAAAGTTATAAGTTCACCATTTCTAACTTTGTTATTGTTGGAGCTACGAAGTTGGATAATTTAGCAAATTAGTGGCATTTGTTATTCTGATTGAGAATAGAAAAACAGTAAAAGTAAAAATACCTTTACCGCCTTGATGAGTGACGATCCATGGATACGTACTTCGGCAACTAAGTTGCCATCCTTAGCAGAATCTCTGAAGGAAAATAATATTATACGCACCACTCTAGGAGATATGCACAATGGCAAGGATGGCAACTTAGTTGCCGAAATATATATCCCGAGTTCTTCACTCATCAAGGTGGTAAAAGTATGTTTACTTTTACTACTGAAAGCCACCGCATCCTATTCTTTATAACAGAAAAATAATATTCCGTTTCCGAGATATTCACAAAAACACTCTCTTTTAAATGGTACAGCCTGTGTATTTTTACGCATTCCGAAAAAGCATTTGTGCTTTCTGATAATTGTCAAAATAATTTCCAAGTACGCATTGACTAGATCCAAAACATGCCACAGCGAAAATTCTTTTCTATATTGTGCCAGATCACTGCATTGTGAAATATTTTATTTACAGACAGAGTTTAATTTCATTTTAATTGCGCACATAGGTAGGGCATTTATTAAAAATAGAATTTATCCAAAAGATAAATTTAACTTCCTAAATCTTCGAAGAAAACAATTCTGGTAACATAACCATTAATATCACATCAAGTTATAATTTAGCTGTCTAATTTCAGATATTTCCTCAGGAAAATGGTTGCAGAGCGAACTACAGATGAACACATATTCTTACAAACAAAAGTAAAATAAAAGAGGACATAAACAGTCCATACCATTTTAAAATTTAAATATTTGATGAATTTTCGACTTGCACTTAATAGAGTTCCCGGCGACTGTAATAATAAAAGCAAAATTTCCCCGTTATTTCAGCTCGACTTTCAACAGCGGAAACGCATCAGATTTAAAAGCGAACTTATATACCGGCATTATGCAGCCGCAATGCGACTGGCTTCTAAAACGTCCCTCTTCCCTCGCCGTTACAACGTCCCCATGCGCGTTGAAATTTCCGCAAATCCAACTTAGAGCCATCTATCTCAACGCTACAAGGTTTTAAGTGAAACGTGTCTGATATAAAGTAAAATATCGCACCGAATGCCAGACTCAGAAAATTCTCTGTCTGCTTGTATACTTATGTACACGGGCACGTAGGTATGTGGCGTAGGCACGCCTCTTTATTGTTTGCGAGAGGGACTTGCATTCTGTTTATACGTACAGCAATAACACAGCTTTTAGTGCATATGTCACCTTGCTCCCTCGCGAATATATATTTTTACGTTGCTAGATCGTCTTATCTCCTAGAACTGAGAATTCGTTGTAGTTTATTTGATACCCGACTTCCGTTGTAGTTCTTAATTCGACTACAGAATGTGAAGGATGGATTTTTCTGAAGCTTTTGTCAGGGCAAAACCGGAATTACTGACGTAACAAGACGCCTCTTCTTCGCTTAAACTTTGAATACGCTCACGGAAATTTCTATGACACATATAATAGCGCTATTATCGTTTTCCTTATATTCTTGCTTTAATTCCTATAACTACATCTTAAGTTTATTTTGGACAGAAGCACACGTAATAAAGTTCGCAACATATGGGATTTTTTTTATTATTAAAATATTGTAAAAACTTTATGGAGAATCGGTTCAGCATATCTAATAATTTAAAAACGTGTTTTGGAATATGTCATTGACCACTGTCATGGCGGCAAATTTAAAAAATACACTATGCAACGTCAAAAGTGAGGTTAGATGACATGGTATCCAAGAAAGTTATTTGAAAAAGTTGCTTAGAATTTGATTCTGCGGCTATATGCAAATTTTGAATGCATTAACAAAAAAATTAAAAATCTTGTTTATAGGTATTATTTACAAAACGTATATTTCATTCTTTAGTAGATCAAGTAAAGCTAAATATCTGAATTCGTACTGAAACCATTCTTTCAGTGGTCCCATAACTAACAGAGCCAAAGCTGAAATTTTGGTTTTCAGCAGGATAATTACTGTTGCAATGAATTGTATCAAACCATAATATACAAATTGTACGAATGTTTTCATTCTAAACTACTTAACAAACATTACTTTCTCTGATAAGCATGCATATAATAATAGTGAAATAATCGTAAAGCACTTTTCTGCATTGCAATCGAAACCACATCTTTTTAAATAAGATTTATCTAAGCTAGTAAGTAAGCAAAGATTCGAGGCACGTAATTTATTCACAAAATATTAAAAAAGCAGGATTTCTAATTTTCGTTAGATATGTTTTGAAAAATTTGCACGTAGTCTCAGGATTACATTCCAAACAAATTTTTCAAATAACTTTTTTGGATATCATGTCAACTAAGCTCACTTTTTGACGTTTCGTGGTATCGATTTTAAATTTACCGCCATGCTGGTGTTTCCGTGACATATGCTTTAATGGCATTGGAAACAGTACAACGAAATTTTTATTTGAATAATAAAATTTGATAACAAAGGTAAAATACGAGGGCAATTTGGTGAGCAAAATAAATAAATATTAAATTTATATTCAATGAAATAGAGCTTTCATGTTATTTTGATTTCATTTAAAATTATGTGAGTCTACTGTTTCCCGTAACAACAGAACGATTTGTGCGATATTAATAAGCCCAAACAAAACAATTATGTAGTTCACCGATGTTTAAAAAGTGCCGGTTGAAATTACTTGTTTTCAGAAAAAAACTTTTGTATTATATTATTTTCCTCTCCAACGATATTATTGGATAATTTCGTGGTTAATGTTTAATTTGCCACTATTTATCATGTCGCACATTTGCTAATAGGAGCAAAAAAATGGTTTTCAATTGCTACACTTTTGTCATACCATTAAAAATTTAATAAAGTTAATGCATTTGCAGTCAAGACAAATCATATAGTTTAGTGTTTAGAAGTAATTATCAGCTTTTAATTATTGAATCTATTTTAACATATTTCCTCCCCAATCAATTTTCCCCCATTTGGGATGTCAGCGAAACAATGGTTTTCCGATTATCCCCGCTTTAGGTGACAGCAGTGGGGTTTTAAAATGCACATATCGTGATATATATTAAATATTAAAATTAAAAAATTTCTGCAATTACCTTTCTAACAGTAATAATTGACAATGCATTTGACAGTGCACAGCTATGGCGGGAAGTGCAAGAAAGAGAAAAACCATTACACATTTTTGGCGCTCGTCCATATTAGGAGCTCTGTTCTGGGAGATTGTTCGCCCAGCGTGGGCGACTTCGGTGGCGCCTCGACTGCCGCACTGCTCGGGTTCGTCCTCAGATTGAGGTTGCACGAGTACGTGGTGGAAAAGCGACGCCGGCTGGGGGGTAGCACAAAGGGCCCAGTCAGGATGGCCTAAGTGCGTGCCGCTTTGCCATCCTCCCCAAGCTTTAATCCACATCCACCATTACTGTTCTTACTTGTCCAGATGCCAAAAGGCCTTTGACGGACAAGGATCTAGAAAATTATTGGGACAAAAATAGTTGTGATGAAGAATCTTTTCAAGTCTCGGAAGATGAGATTCCTTTGGATGAATCTATTCTTAGACAGTGAAATACGAAGCCATGAAAATTATAGTGATAATGACACTAACACCAACAATGAACAATGTTGGTATTCAACAATTTTGTTGAACAATGAGTTCAACAAAATTCTACTTCGATTTTTGATGAATTGCATCTTTGCTCTAACTAAAATAGACCTGTTCCTTTGTGTACGAGTGCTGAAATATTTAAATTTAAATTTCTGTATTAATGACGCTAATCCGATAGATTGTTATAAATTATTTTTGTCTGATAATGTTTTACATTTAATGGAATCCAAGACAAACAAAAATTCCGAGCAATATTTATTAAAAAACTAACTAAAACGAAGTAGTAGGATGAAAGAATGGAGGAATGTTGATGTTGCAGAAATGAAAGTATTCCCAGGAATTAGATTGTGGGTGGGTTTGGCACAAATGCCTACCATTACTAGAGGGGGGGGGTAGGAGGGGAGGAAGTATAAAACTTGTCATATCTTAGCGGATTTTAATATTTCTGGGCTCATTACAAAGAAAATTTTATAAAGAATTGAACCGTATGTAGTAGGAAATTGTGTGACTCACAAATTTAATTTTATTTTGACTTTCCTCAATTTTTTTTACCTTACATAAAACTATTCATCACTGTCGTAACTATCCGGACTTTCGTCACCATTGCCACCCACGTCCTGTACTGCGATGCGACGCGATGCTATGCGATCCGGTGCAGTGCAGTGCTACATCAATGGTTTTCTTATTCTAACATCAGCGAATGGTCCTCCCGTTCGCTCTTAGTATCCTATGGTAGCAACTTATGCTCGGGTAACTGCACTGGCGTTTCCTTATTTCATCTGGTAAGTCCGTGATATAATGTATAAACTCCTTCCAAACCCCTTGTTGTATTGTATAGTGTAATATGCGATAATGTTGTGTTAATTTACAATTATATTAAAGAAAATATTCTTTGATTTTTAATACCCATCACCTAGCCGTGGTTGGGTTTATAAGTACTATTACTCCCCAGTCCCAATACGACAGAGTTCGCCTTTGTCGACTGCATACAAACCTAATACGTTGACGAATTTTATAATGAATGGTGAAAAGATGCTCTAAAAGATTATAGCAATACATACATGTTTGTTTTATTTGTTTACTTTTCCGCTAGAGTTTTAGCTGGGCAGGAAGTGAACGAAACAACCTGTCTAACGCGGGCTTCACTTATTATCCCCCGGTTTAATTTTGGGGCAGAGAGATTCAATTGCATAAGTGTATACTTATCTGTGTCAAAAAACTATCACAATTTTTAATCAAATGTTCAACTTGCGTTTGGTAATAGCTTGTAGGATCGTTTTTCAATTCTATAAAGATTCGTTCATTATGAAATTCAAAACTTTTTTTATAATTCTCCTGATATAAATTTAAATTAAAAAATATCCCTTACCACCTTGTTGAGTAAAGAACTCTGAATACGCATTTCGGCAACTAAGTTGCCATCCTCCGCAGAAAACCACAAAGGCGTTTTAAGAGCAGGATTGTTCTCGGAGTGCTACGCCTGACATTATATTTTTCCTTTGTGGTTTTGCGAATTCAGAGTTCTTTACTCAACAAGGTGGTAAGGGGTATTTTTTAACTTAGATTTATTTTAAACCACCGTATCCTATACCTAATCTACTCCTGATATAAGATGACTGAACTATTTCCTTTATCTACTTTCCTTAATAATTATTAATTTTCCTTAATTTTGTAATTGATACTCTCTATGATTGGATTAGCTGTGTGATTAGAGATTATTTTAATTATTTCTTTGAAATTTTTGCTGAAATTCTTTATTTGATCGTCTAGGGCAAGTTCAGTAAAGATTGCAATAACTGTGGGGCAGCACTATAAACACACTGTTCGGATTAGACCTCCCGCACAAAGTATTAATGTGAGAAGATATAGATTGCAATGTCAAAGAGCTCTATTCAAACCAGGTATAAGGAGTATATCTCGCACTACCGACATGGGAGAGCAGATATGTCTGGTGTTGCTGAACATATGGTAAAAAGCGGACATGATATAAATATAGATAATTTAAAACTAATGAAATCGGTAATTTCGACGCGCGAGTTAGATGCCTATGAATCCATTTATGTTAAAAAGAATAAAAGCCTTACATCCGAACAGTGTGTTTATCTGACTCTACTGGTAGAACTTCTTTTATGATTAATATGAGGTGCAAATTTTAGACCTTTGATAAATAGTTCAAGCACTTTTTGTGAAAATTTTGCATTGGTAAAATTAATAATTAAATTTAACTAGCTATATTTGCACTCGCTTAGTATATAAGCCTACAGTTTGAGAATGACAAAGTTTTGAAACTGTAGGCACTAGATCGTGAATGAACTGATAAAACAAAGTAGATAGTTGTTTCTATTTTCATTTTCTGAATTATTCAGTAGATATTAAAAATATATTTTTAAACTATAGAAAACAAATCCACTCCATTTGAAAATTTATATCTATAATAAGAGAATATTAAATTCTATACAAATAAAATTTTTAATTACCTCCATTTGTAAGATATTTGATAAAATTGAAAAATCCTTTAATATGCGAGGAATCTCCAAATTTTGCAACAGCTTCTACCTTATCCAATGCCGTCATGAACAGAAAGAACTGTCGTAAATCAAGTTAAGACACCCTTATTATATCGTTGCATGGCGAAAGAACAAGATTAAAACAAACCAAAAGAAGCGAACTATGTAATTTAGCGTAGGAGACTCGGGAAAGAAAGTTAAAACCGACGGCAACAACAAATGTTCCTTGTCCTCGCGGTCTTAATTTGAATTTTACGGACTCCGTGATGCAACGAGACTCACTTACTGGTGCGAGCGACATTTTTTCGCATCTAGTGTAGCTTTTTGCGCTCGAGAGCCGCGCATCTGAAATTGTCGTCGAACTTTTCTAATTTTTGCGTCGAAGTTTAAATGCATAACGTTACTTCACTTCCCCTGAGTGTTTACCCAGTACGGGCAAGACTAGAATTGGAATAAGGTAGTGGAAAAACGAGGATGGAGAACACGGAATTTATCTAGTGACTGTTAATCTTATTGCCATAATGGGAATATCACAATAACCAATAAGGGCCGGCCTGATATCACTCCTTACATGAATGCCATTCATTAGTAATAGTAGCGATGAGAGGAGCTTTAACAGTGTAATTCTGTACTACCAGTGCTTTCAATCCACTATATTTTCGATAATCATAATAAAATTAAATCAAGTTTATTTTGTGAAAATAAACAGAATTTTAACTGAAAACTATTTTCTTGCTTTATAACGTAATAAACCATTTCCTCTAAACGTGGCTACGAGGGATGTACAGACTCTTATTAGCTTTGTTCGCAGTGCAGTCAGAAACTATCCGAAATTGAACGACTCATGCGCTCTAAGTGCTATGTGTTCGCAGTGGTACAATTTCATATTTTGACAGTTTGAAATTTACAATTCGGAGTTCGCAGATTAGTAGAATTGCAGTAATAAACGGATAGTGATTAGTACATGAAGTTCACGGATTTCATGTGGATTTCAAATTCGCACATGTGCATGTAAAGAAATTCGATGCAAATTGGATCAGCGTCCGAGCAACATCGGTAATCCGTATTATTGCTTTCTTGAGATTGCGAGAATTCTTGCAGATCTGCGCCTATGAGTATAGAAACAGATTAATAGATATTATTTCTAAAACGTCTTGCATATTATTTGCACGGATATTTCTAGGTACAAGTTGATAAGACATGAACACGACATGGATCATTCTCTTATTTATTATAATGCAACAATTTTTGCACACAAATGACCATATAACGTCAGTTTTTAGGCGTTCGCAGAGAAAAATATCAAATCAATTTCGAACAACAATCCTATTTTAAATCATGTATATTGAAAAATCCAGGATACCTTAGTAACTGTGCATCCCTCGTAGGAAACAAAAATGATGTATCGAGCTAACAACTAAATTTGTAAATAAAAAAACAAATAAAACAATAATTCTTAATAAAAGAAAACATAATATATTGTGTAATGACTTAAATTTTTAATGCTCGAACCGCATGTTGTATTGCTGCAAGGCTTGTAGTAGACCTATCTGGAAATTTAATAAATCACGAGTAAATTTTGCCGAATTGCCACTATAATAGTTTTATCATTTAAAATTTTTCTTGAGCACTACAGTAGTCCATTATTAACCCTTTCACTGCTCAAAACGAGCATAATCGCAAGCGATTTCAGTGTATTCTCGTCAGCGGTGATTTTGACTCTCACTAGCGGTATTGAAAATGACTGGGCACACTGAGAGAGTTAAGTTATTGAGAAACTATACGTGACTGACATCTACATCTAAGAAGCCCAACCTCCTGCCCTCTCCAGCGCAAAGGCGTATGCGATGTACAGCAGCTTGTATAATTCTTACTTTTGCGTGGACTAACTCTTACGTCTATAACATGTTATACCCAACATTTCTATAGCCAGCTCGCTTCCATCCTTCCGGTATATGTTCACCATGTAACCGATATATGTCTATATTAGTTTGTGTCTGTTATACCTATTTTTGTTTGTGCCCGTTTAACATAGTAAATTCATCTAGCCCACAGTACAGTGTCGTTCTTCTTCTCTATCTCTCTTTGTCCTTAAAGTTATCACAGATATTGCAATATCAGAGAATTCTTCTTCTCTTCTACATTGATTGATTGATTGATTGATTCCTAATACAGAGACAGGTCTTACATATCCCTTAACACTGTGGCCTTAAGACCTATTGTATTACTCTGCGTTCGGTTGTTTCCTGATTATCAGAACAGATCTACCCCCTGACAAGGTTTAGTAATGTGTACGGGATAGGGATTTTTCTGTAGTGCGTCTTTCCACCAAAGAGGGCATTTCTCCGGTGGCTTAATACATAGCATTCGAAAGTAATGTGAGAGACTGTTTCCTCTTCTTCCTTACATAATCTACAGAGAGGTTCCTCTCTATAGCTTCCCATTCGGTGTAGATGTTTTATTAGGTTGCCGTGTCCCGTAAGTAGACACTTTATTATCCTACTCTGCGTTCTGCCAAGCGACAGTATGCCAGCTGCCAGATGTAGTGATGGTTTCCTCATCATCTGTTTGCTGCGTTTCTGTCCTGCTACGTGGTGCCAGTGTTCTGGTGTTGTTCAGTCACCCACTCAGTTACGGCACCACTCGCAGCAGTGATCTTCTATATAGGTACTTTTCGTTTAGTGAAAGTTTGTTTTGCTGCTATTTTGATTTTTTTAACATTCCGTGGCCTTTTCACTCACTTTTGGGTGTGAATACGTTTTTTATTCACTACTCGCCACTCATATTACGTGCTGTTTTAAAAACTCGAGCAACAGGAAAATAGAAATACTCTCCAGAGCTTACACTTGAAAAGTGACGCAATTGCGTAATCCGAACCATGCAGTCCAATTTCCACGAAGTAAAAATAAATAGCTTATTTTACTTCAGTAACACTGTTGTTGCTCTCGCTGGTAATTAATTTTAACGTTTTATATCCCTGTTTGGATTGCATTTTATCATTTTGCTTCCCCTCCGCATGCGTTTGTACTCTTATTAATCATCTGTTTTTCTTTATTCCGGTTCGTATCATCATATTCATCATGCTTTTTGTTAATTAATACTGTATTAAATTTTGGTTGTCCCCACCCACGGTACCCATATTACTGTAGCCACTTTTTACTGTTATGTGTTTCCATTGTTTTTGCTTTAGTGTAATTTTTATTATTCTTTATGTTTCCTGTCTACTTTTAATTAAATCGTTATTAAAAATCCGTACAGGTTTTATTTGCATTGCCTTGTTAGTTTGTATTCCCTCCGACTTTTTTAATTAATTTATTAGAATGTTATAGGATATTTTTAGTTATTTTATACTCACATATTCAACATACCACTTATTTTTGCAACAAAACATTAATGAGGTGTATACTATCTAAAAACTTTGTATTAGCTTGACTAGTACGTAAGTATGTAAGCAACCCTAGTGCAATTTTAACACAGTCCTGAATATCCTATCGATTTGGAAATTTTCATATTTGCGTATCTTCGAAGAGAACACAATACTTACACACTCTCGAGCAGATATGAACATGGATTATTATTAAAATTTGTTATTTAAGAATAAGTTAAGAAAATTGCTAATTTGTTCCGATTGAGGATTATAACGTCGAGCTTTTTAGCATGTGTTGGAAAATGATAAGCGGTTTCTTGTTACAGACTTCAATTTGAAACATAAAATAGAGTTTTTTCTCTCTGTAGATTATTATAGCATATCTACATAATATCATATGTATCAGGTAACCAAATACGAAGAACCAAGAAAGTAAAATATAAATATTTATTAAGAAACAATAATACCCATCGGAGTAATTAACATGACACTCAACGACCTTCTGCCAACGTGACACCAATTTTTTATGTCGATATTGACAGACTACGTTTATTACATCAACTCGAGTTTTGAACTGTCTATGCTTCATACAGTTGTCCAAAGACAAAAAAGTGGTAATCGCTTGGGGAAACATCAGGAAAACATGATTTCCCACCAAGTTCAAAAAAAAATTTCGCACACATTTTCCCTAGTTATGGACCAACATAACCTGTAAATCCATCAAGGTTTATTCTTTTGTATATGTGTATCGTCCATCGATAGAACAGATCAATTGACGATTGTTGTGTATTTACTTATGCATATCTTATTTATCGTCATATGTTCGGCATGTTGTTGGAAACACCTAAAGTGTCTCAAGCCGACAGCTTTGTGAATTAACCTCGATAACTTACGGACAATATACAACTTTTATTTTACTATCAACCGTGACCTTTTTATTTTCCTCGAATTGCCCCCTACTTCCCCCATAACAACTGGTATTATTACTAACATAATAACAAATTATACGCGATAGTGTAATAAAGAGCAGGTTGAACTGAGACTAAAAGAATAGCTCAATCACTGTACAAGACTATGTCTATGCTATCAAACGAGCTTATTGCTAGAGCAGGCTAAGACTCATGTTGTCCAAATATATTACGATTTTGCTAACTGTCGTCTTTAATTTATTTGTATTGAGGTTGCTGACTGTGAGAAAAGACGATGAATATACATTAAACTATCGGAATTATCAAACGAAACATGAACACATGTACCAACTAATGTAAATTCCATTAAGACCTAATTTTAATTTCCAAATAACAACAAATAACCAATTGTTTATATTAGCATCTTTTATATCATATACGTACAAACCGATGTCTGAGCTTTCAACATCACGATCCATTGGAACGCGTTTGTGTTTCCTTTGCTCTCTTTCACCCTTCATATGTTTTTAGTCTTTCATGCGAAGGAAACGCGTAATCGAGTGTCAGGGTTAGATAGAAAACAAGCTAGCGTCTGACAGACTGGCGCCTGATGTCGGGCTGTGCTGCTCTTATCTGAGACCAATGTACAACGTCATTCTGTTGTACAGTATGTAATATTGCTTTGCCAATTGTTTCTGAATCGATATTCTAAGCATTAGGAGGTATTGTTGAATGTGATAAGATACAGACGTGGAATATTGATGCGTTCTGCTTTGTATAATTCTAAATGAAATAGAAAATAAACCTATCGGCGACTTCATATAAGTAATCAAACAAAATAAGTTTTAAATCGCTAATTCCTCTATTGCTTAACCATTCCTAACCATTCCTTCCATAATTTAGTGGCAACGATTAATGTACATAGAGGAAAATTAACGTCGTACAAAGCGTTGCAAACAGGTTGGCAAGGCTTGATCTGCGGCATATATAAGTGGTACCCAAAATTGTATCATACACTGATTAAAATAATTATAAATTTTTAAAAAATAAGAAAACCTTATATAAAATAAAAAGTATAAAACAGCTTTTTTCTTATTTTTTTATAAAGCAAAGAAATCACTCTAAAACAAAACTTATTTTTCATATTTATATAAAACTCCATTCTGTTTCTCTCTTTTTTTAAATATATACTAATTTCATTGGTTTAGTGTATGTTTTATGATTTTTTTAAAGAAAATGAAAAGCTAGAATTGACGATTATAATTGCAAATGACCCCCTTAAGCCGTTATATATTTTTAATCCTATTTCTAGTAGAATTGTTGTTATCCTCGCTAAACGAATGTTGAAAATGTAAGTGAATTAAGCCTAGTATTCCTAAACACATTATTGTATTGTTATATGTAGGTTAGTAATTAAGCACAAAACCAACATATGAATAAATAATAATGGGAGCAATAGAGAAGTTGATTCCGAATTTGCAAACAATAAAATAGACATTACTCACAATCTTAACTAACATTATAGATAAAGATGTGATATTTCAATCAAGGATCTCGTTGATTGATAATTCAAGCAGATAGATATAGGAGAACTCATTAACTATGAAACAGGAAAACATAAAGGAGAAGAATGTACACAGTTTATTTGATAATTAAATAATACATGCATTCCTTTCTAGGATAGGTACCTGCGACAATCAAATTTCCCCAGAACATTAAGCCTAGATAACACACTGCCCTAATACGATGACATCGCAGCTTCGACACTTACACTTTCTGTTATTGTTAAGCAAAGAAATTCAAGGAAAATCAGTACCTATACATTACTTTCTGCGAAGACTATTAGTTTTATCGGTGTTTGTAAACCAATGAAACATAAATCATATAACACATGCAATTTAAAAGGGAACCATTTACAAATCAAACCAAAAGAAATGATTCTAACATAAATTAAACCTCAAATTTCTCAATATCAATGGAATTGGCTATTTGTCGATCAATACCTTAGTATTGAAACCTGAAAAGCCCTTTGTCGATCCGTACAAAAGATTCATTCACTTCGAAAATTTGATATTTTTCGACCGGTAAGCAAGAAAGTAATGATCCTCCTGCTGATATAAGGTAAAAGCCTTTTTCAAAAAAACCTGAGCTTTTAATATTATATGTAAAAACGGCAATTTTACACCCACACTTTTTCTTAAAAAGTAGACGTATAGAAGCGTTCATTGGTTTGCTTTTCCTCTTTGGTGAGGTAATTGAATGGTGGGAGATTTTTTAATCTTCTTCGCAGCTCGACAGGGTGTTGCAAAATCGAAAATTTTTACCATTCTCGCATGTGCCATAATAATTTTCCGTTAGCGGAAGGTAAGAAATGACGTACAACGTCTGCGTATTTGTAAATTTTCTATGGTCGATTTGGAAAAAGAAATTACGCAGCCGAATAAAATCCATTATAGCACGTTTTTAAATTCATATGCTCCGATGAGAACCAGAATCGTCGAAAAGTAACGCCTCTCGGTGGGTAATTTTCAATGAAACTCCATTTTGCATTACGGAAATTGCATACCGCTCCAGAAATGCAGCGTAATCACCGATGTGAAAACCGATGCCCGTAAAAGATAAGAACTTAATCACGATAAATTCCTGGCATGGCGCAAACAAATACAAAACATTCGTGCACTTTTGCAATTTGTTAGTTACATAGGAAATGATGGTCCAGATATTATTAAGTTAATAAATTTTCCATATGACTCAACTGATATTCTTTGTCCACCTGAGAATTTGAGTAAGAGCATATGCCTATCTCACAATTTCAATTTTATATTAATATTAGTACACGTGCTTATTATTCTTTACGTTACCATTAATGGTAGTCCAAGATGTTTTATATTTTAGTATATGTGACGTACGCATCAGCCTACGTTTCCCTAGGCAGGAAAACACATAGTCGAGACGTAGTCACATTGTATATATGTTTGTCTAGGTGCGAACTACGCAAACTTATACATAAATCTATAATCAGGCTTAAACGGCCCCAAGCCCACGCCAATCGACAATACATACAAGCTCCCGCATGTTAGAAGAGGCCAGGTCAATGCAGGTGCGGGATCTACTTATAGTATGTAAGTGGGTTACAAGATTAACAACATTAAATTATAAGACAAACTTCGGACAGCAACTTTAATGATTTAACTGAATTTGATAACTTTCGTATTACTATTGAAGTAGAGTGCATAAAAGAAAACATTTTAGAAATAAAAATTGAAATAAAGGACCAAAGTGCAAACAGGAAGGATGACTGTCACAAAAAGCTTGGAAATTGAGACCGAGAAGCGGAAGACAACCAGGACCGCAGCGAAGGACATGGGATTCGGAGATTAAAGGACCTATGAATGAAGGGGAAATAGAAGAAAAACGCTGTATAGTTAACCTTCTATCCATTGTATAGCTTAGATATTCTAATAACGAAAGGGTCGCTTTTGAATAATTTATACGTCGTTGTATTGCAAATTGCGTCAGATTTTAAATGAGATATAACTCAACCCTTAGCGCAATTTAATAATTTTTGCGGTTGACACGCGTTGAAGCTATAAAGGTCATTTTCAGTTTCAGTCGGTTAGCACAACACCAGTCTTTAATGATGTTCAAATTCTGCTACAGGGCAGAAGTGTAATTCACAGCGGATATCTCAGAATAAATTTTGACATCGTCAGCATAGGCAAATATAGGGCTATTTAACTTTGTCAACAGATCATTAACCGTTTTAGTGCCACGCAGCGCGATCGCGCTGTTCGCGTACTGTGGTGAATCATGTCCCTATTTTTATTTAC